>CM071936.1:5890301-6122453 GCA_016081115.2 Rehmannia glutinosa
AACATGGATAATTTGTACATGAATTATTTGTTTTCTTTGTTTAGCTAAACTTTTGTGATTCGAATGTCAGGAGTAGGTTAATGGATACTTTTGTTTGATTATTCATTGCAATCAAAGTTAATGTTTTCCAACTCTATTCTAGTACTTTGCTTTAATTCTTGCTTTATCAAAAAGTTATTGGTTTAACTTGTTTTGATATATTGATTCATAATTCGAACAAATGAGTTTCAATATTAGATCTATGAGTACTTGACATGAATAGCTTGCATGATTGAGAAGTCTGTGAATATTCATGAGGCCTTTTAATTTTTTGATCTTTTGGGAGTTGGATATCTCATGTTGAGTAGAGATGCTAGCATAGATATCCCAATCAACGCTTTTACATGCATCTCGAGAAATAGGGTAAATTACTTTTGTGATTGGTCTATAGAGAAGAATTTTAACTTTGGTTTGATTAATCTGATAATAAAAGGGGATATTAACTGAAACCACAACCCAGGAATCAATTCTTTCATGCTTGGTCTTTTAATCCACTCTTTGATTTGTTATTCTAGGATAATTTCTGCTTTAGTTTAATTAAACCAATCCATCTCAATTTCGATAGTCTAGATAAAAATAAGGTTATTATAATCTAATACTTAGTATATTAATTTATTAGTCCATGTGGATTCGACCTTGCTAACCCTATTATATAAACTGCACCGTACACTTGCGGTGAAGCTAAAAAATAAGGCGAACAAGTTTTTGGCGCCGTTGCCGGGGACTAATTAAATTTGTAATACTAATATTGCGATAAATAGAAATATTTTTAATTTAGACATTTTTTCTTTCTTTTTATTTTGTTGTTTAATTTTACTTCATCTTTTGTGTTTGACTTGTTTTCTTTAGTTGGTTCGGTAGTAGTGCATGAACACACCCTCGAAGCAGGAGAATTAATACCGCTCATATCGAGGTTGAGGCTTTTGCTGTGCAAAGCAAAATAGTGCGGCTACCAAACGGTAGAAAGACAGCGTGACGCAGACTATGGCGGGCGAGAAGGTAACAACAGAGGCAATAACGGTCGATAACGAAGGTAACAACCGGGCGAAGGGTCAATGTCGAGTTACCAATACCGAGGTTCCAGTGGCTCCTGATCAACAACAGTGATTCGCGATTACTTTTCGCCAATCCATTGCAACTATGGTGGAATTGCCAATGTCCTAATCAATGTGAATAACTTTGGGGCTTGACATTGATCTCGATGGTGCGATGAGAATCCGTTTTAGGGTTTCCGTCCCGAGGATCCCAACTCTCATCTTGCGAATTTCATCATGATTTGCAATACTATCAAGATGAATGGGGTGACTGATGAAGCTATACGTCTTCGCCTATTCCCTTTCTCTTTAAGGGATAAGGCTATGGATTGGCTAGGCACCCTAACTCAGGGGAGTGTGAACAATTAGGATGAGTTGAGTCAGAGGTTCTTGTTTAAATATTTCCACCAAGCAAGACACTACAACTCAAAGTGAGATCACTCAATCGGGGGCGGTTTGACTCCGAGCCTTTGATGAGGCCCGGGAGAGATTCCGGATTTGTTGCGAGGTGCCCGCGACGATTTCAAGATTAACGTACTTTGTTTCTTTTACAATGGGTTGATGGGGCTGACTAGATCGTTTGTGGATGCTGCAGCAGGGGGCGCTCTACTTGCAAGGTTTCCGGAGGATGCATTCAACTTGCTGGAGGAGATGGCCATGAATAGCTATCAGTGGCCCTCCGAAAGGACTAATGTAAAAGTGGTAGGTTAAGTTTCGATTCGGACCCAATTAAAGAGTTAACAGCCCAGATGGTCATATTGACAAACCAATTGAGTGCTTTGACAAAGGCAAATGAGGGAAACGCGGGTGCGAATAATGGGGGAGCTCCTCTAGATCTGATAGAGGGGACAAATTATGTGAATAACCGGAATTTCAACAATTTTCGGAACAATCAAGCTCCTACCCACTACCATCCGGGCTTGAGGAACCACGAGAACTTCTCCTACGCAAACAGGAAGAACGTGATGCAACCACCACTAGGGTTTAATGTGACAAACGGTGTCATTACTGCAGAGCCTAAGCCAACCATGGATGATATGTTCACCTCATTTATGAGTGAGACGAGGAACAGATTCAACAAGGATGAGGCAAAGATGGATAAAATCGGAAAACCATGTCACACAATTGGCCAACACTATGGGGTCCCAAATGAAAAATCTTGAAACCCAAATTGGCCAATTAGCTACAATTATTGGTGGGCAAAGATCGAAAAGGCCAATTTCAAGCAATAGATCAAGTTAATCCAAATGAGCGTGTAAAGCCATTAAATGCGAGGAGTGGAACGGAATACAAGGGTGAAAATAAGTAAATCGCCGATCGCCGCAGCGAGCATGTACCATACGCCACCGCACGGCCCGCCCATGCTCCCTGATGAAGCTGCGATCGACATGCCAAGAGATGCATAAACTGAACCAAATGGCGATATTGAGGCCGAGGAAGGAATTGAGGATCATCGTCTTGAACAAAAAGGAGCTGAGAAGCTTAAATCTTCCTCTAACCCTGATATCTCTAAACTTAATGTTCCCCTTCCTTTTCCCCAACATTTTCAAAAGAAAAAGTTAAATGCGCAATTTGCTAAATTTTTGGATATTTTTAAGAAACTGCATATTAACATTCCTTTTGCCACGCATTGGAGCGGTATGCCCAATTACGCTAAGTTTTGAAGGATGTTATGTCAAATAAACGAAAGATGACTTGTTTTGAGGCATTAACTCGGACGAAGAGTGCGGTGCAATAATCCAAAGAAAACTACCCTTTAAATTAAAAGATCCGGGAGTTTCACTATCCTTGTGCTATTGGTGATGTTTTCTTTAAGAAAGCACTATGTGATTTAGGAGCGAGTATTAACTTGATGCCTTTGTCTATTTTCAGGCAACTTGGATTGGGAGAGATGAAGCCATCTACGGTCACCTTACAACTCGTGGACCATTCACTCACGTATCCGAAGGGAATCATCGAGGATGTGCTTGTCAAAGTAGATAAATTCATATTCTCTATGGACTTTTTAGTACTGGATATGGAGGAGGATAAAGACGTCCCTTTGATACTTGGGCGTCCATTCCTAGCTACGGGGAAGGCCTTAATAGATGTGCAAAATGGAGAGCTCACATTACGGGTTAATGATGAGCATGCTTTATTTACTATCTATAAGGTACTTCAATTTCATGATGGTGTTGAGCATTGTAATTTCATTGACGTAGTTGAATCTTGCATTGATGAGTATGCGAATCATACATTGTTTAGGGATAATTTAGAGTTTGGTTTGACACATTCGTGTTCAACATCAAACATGACGATTGATTTTGATAACCAAGACTTGTATGATTGCGTTTATGCTTTAGATAACATGTAGGAACTACCGAGGAGTGCAAGAGATGCGCACATGCAGAAAAACGTGCGGGAGTCCGTTTTACTGGGGCGCACGACCCGTGCTCTAGAGCACGCCCAGGTCGTGCTCATAGCCAAAAGAAAAGATGGAAAAATCGACGACGGCACGGCCCGTGCCTCTGAGCACGGGTATCCCGTGCTTGAGGTCGAGAGAAATAACGAAAAATCTGAAGACGGCACGGCCCATGCCCCTGAGCACGGGCAACCCGTGCGTCCATCTGAGGAGGCCACTTCGAATCCAGAACTCAAACCCTTGCCCGAACATCTTAAATATGCATTCCTTAGAGCAAATAACACGAGTTCGGTAATCGTATCATCTCTTTTAACTTCAGTTTAACTCGATAAATTGCTTAGGGTGTTAAGAAAATATAAGTCGGCGATAGGTTGGTCAATCTCTAATTTGAAAGGCATCAGTCCATCGATTGTAATGCATAAGATTAGAATAGAAGATGTCTATAAACCTTCGGTGCAAAATCAAAGAAGATTAAACCCTATAATGCAAGAAGTCGTTAGAAAATAAGTTTTAAAATGGTTAGATGCTGGAATTATATATGCTATTTCTGACAGTTCATGGGTAAGTCCGGTGCAAGTGCCAAGTGTTACCGATGAAAGGGGGGATGACGGTAGTTAGAAACGAAAGTGATGAGGTTATTGCAACTAGAGTAGTTACTGGATGGCGTATTTGCATTGATTACAGGAAGTTAAATGATGCTACTCGAAAAGATCACTTTCCCCTTCCCTTTATTGATATGATGCTTGATCGTTTGGCGGGATATGATTACTATTGTTTTCTCGATGGTTATTTCAGGTATAATCAGATCATGATTTCCGCGGAGGACCAAGAGAAGACGACCTTTACATGCTCTTATGGTACATTTGCATTTCGCAGAATGCCATTCGGACTATGTAACGCACCCGCAACTTTTCAGCGATGCATGATGGCTATCTTTCATGATTTCATTGAGAAAATAATGGAGGTTTTTTGTGTTTAGAGACTCATATGATCATTGCTTGGATAACCTTTCACTAGTTTTGCAGAGATGCGAGGAGACTAACCTTGTTTTAAATTGGGAAAAGTGTCATTTCATGGCACGTGATGGCATTGTTTTAGGCCAGGAGTCTCTCTTCCGCAGTTTGGAAGTTGATAGAGCGAAGGTCGTTGTAATTGAGAAACTCCCACCTCCAACAAACGAGAAGGCCATTAGAAGCTTTTTGGGGCATGCCGGATTCTACAGAAGGTTTATCCGTGACTTTTCTAAAATCACTAAACCTTTAAGTCAGTTATTGGAAAAAGATACTGCTTTTAATTTTTCCGATGATTGTTTGCAGGCTTTTGAGATTCTGAAGAAGGCTTTAGTGACAACACCAATTCTAGTAGTTCTGGATTGGATTCAGTCCTTCGAGTTAATGTGCGATGCCAACGACTTTGCAGTGGGGCTGTTTTGGGTCAGAAAAGAGACAAGATGTTCAGAGCCATCTACTATGCGAGCAGAAAGTTAGACAGCGTCCATCAAACTACACCACCACTGAGAAGGAAATGTTGGCAATCGTGTTTGCATTCGATAAGTTCCGATCTTACTTGATTGAAACTAAGACGATAGTCCACACCGACCACGCGACGATCAAATATCTATTTGATAAGAAAGATGCCAAACCGAGACTGATTCGGTGGATTCTCTTGTTACAAGAATTCGATGTGGAGATTTGGGATAGAAAGGGCTGCGAGAATGTAGTAGCCGATCACTTGTCCAGACTGGAATACAAGAAGAAAGAGAAAGAAGGTACATAGGCAATTAAGGAGGAGTTCCCCGATGAACAACTTCTGATGTTACAAGCTAAATTCCCATGGTATGCAGATTTTGTTAATTATTTGGTTGCAGGGGTCTTGCCTCCGTGATTTATCATCTTATCAAAAGAAAAGTCCTCCATGATGTCAAGTTCTACATGGGATGACCCCTTTGCTCTTTAAGAGTGCGCAGACACCATCATTCGACGATGTGTGCCTCAAGAAGAGTGGGAGAGAGTTCTACAACAAGTGCCATTCTTCACCTTCCGGGATACTTGGCCGACACGCGGCGGCAAAGGTATTGCCGTGTGGTTTATATTGGCATATGTTATCTAATGATTGTTATCTATATATGCAGCATTTGATAGGTGTGCCGAACGGGAACATCTCGAGCGACATGAGATGTCCATGACCAATGTGATGGAGGTCGAGCTCTTTGATGTGTGGGGGATCGACTTTATGGGCCCCTTCCCATCTTCGTCGGGTTATCAGTACATTCTACTTGCAGTGGAATATGTATCTCGATGGGTTGATGCGATTCCGGCACATACCAATGATGCGCGAGTAGTGCTCAAATTCCTAAAGAAAAATATATTCACTCGGTTTGGAACTCCGAGAGCTTTGAATAGCGACGGGGGGTCACACTTTGTGAATAAATTGATGAGCACTTTACTTGCGAAGTATGGGGTCAAGCACAAGGTGACATTAGCATACCATCCGCAAGCAAACGGGCAAGCAGAGGTAGCCAATCGCGAGATTAAGCAAATATTGGAGAAGGCGGTAAATATAATTCGCAAGGATTGGGCCATGAAGTTAGATGATGTGTTGTGGGCATATCGGACTGCATACAAGACACCATTGGGCACATCACCGTATCAGTTAGTAATCGGGAAATTGTGTCACTTGCCCGTCGAATTGGAGCATAAGGCGTTTTGGGCTGTGAAGAAGTTAAATTTTGACTTCCAAGCAGCGGGTGAGAAAAGGCTTTTGCACTTAAACGAGATGGAGGAGTTTCGGGATGAAGCTTATGAAAATTCCCGGATTTACAAGGAGCGAACCACAAGATGGCACGATCGAATGATAAAGAAGAGGGAGTTTTTAACTGGTGAACAAGTCTTTTGTTTAACTCGCGTCTTAAACTCTTCGGGAAAACTTAAGTCTAGATGGTTGGGGCCGTTTGTGATAAAGAAGGTGTTAAATCCTCCGGGAATAGTGGAGTTGTTGAGCCGAGATGGGGAGACGTTCATGGTGAATGGCCAGAGGATCAAGCATTACTTGAGCCGGGATCAAAAGGAAGAGGTGACACGCCTCACTTTGCTAGAGTCGTGATTGAGTAAATATGCATCAAGCTATATACGTTAAATTTAGCGCTTGTTGGAAGGCAACCCAATGGTTTTGTTGTTTTATTTCTTCCCATGTTTTTTGGTTTGTTTTTCCCTTTTTTAAGTGAGGATTTATTTGGTTTCATAGGTTAGGATTCTTTTTCCTTGTTTTCTTTATTTTAAAAAAAATGGAAAAATCGAGCTAAAGTACGGTGCCCAGCACGGCCCGTGCTGGTACCACCAAAGAATAAAAGTTTCGGCACCCAACACGGGCAGCCCATGCCATATGGCACGGCCCGTGCTATGCCCAGATTTTGGGGCTCGAATGTTTGGCCCCTAGCACGGGCCGCCCATGCCATAGGGCACGACCCGCGCTCCTACCCGCTAAGACAGACATAAGAGAGGGTAGAGGCTCATTTTTTTCACACAAACTCTCTCCCTCGTGCACAGCCACGCCCAAGCAGATTTCTCTCTCGAAAATTTCTCTAAAAATCTCTTGAATTCTCCTACCTAATCACTCCGCACACTACTCTCACAAGGTTTATACTCCTAAAATTGCTTTGAAGAGAAGATTTGAGTAGAAAAGCACATAGGGTTTCAAATTTCAACTCCTTTCGAATTCTCGGGATTTAAGGTATGAATTGCACTTTTATTTCGAATTTCTTGAGGATTATGGATTATAGTTGCTATATGATGCTTGTGTGATACTTTTGCCATGAATTTGATTGAAATTTTCTATTGGGCATTTTATCAAACACCTTGTGGGTTGTTAAATTAGGATGATTTTGGTTGATTGCTTGATGAAATATACATGAGCTCAATTCTTTAGGGTGTTAGTGACTAGGAATCTCTGCAATTATATTGTTGTTTGGGCTTGGAGGCTTAATTGTGAATTGAATTGTTGAGATGAGACACTATGCCTTACGTTAATTGTTGTATGTAATTCATCGTTTGTTTTACTTGGCACGTACAGATTCTCACAATTGTCTTGCCAGGTACTCATTCAAAAAAATGGTTGAACCACATAACCAAAGAGGTCGGGGTGGACGTCTAAGGAGACCCGCTCGAGAGGTTGATCCAAATAGCCCCTTAGCTTATGGACTCACCTTCACAGAGCAATTAATGGAAAAATAGAACCGACTGATCACTCGTACTTTCACGCCCACACGTCATGTCGACGATGAGTGTACCCGAGCCATTGGGATACATGAGGAGTTTTGGCACATGTTCGAACGAGTGGGATGGACCGCCTTCATGCAAGGGCGGTGGCCAACATTTAAGACACTCGCGCTTGAGTTCTTAAGCACCGTGCATGTTACGGAGACGCGAGTAAGAAATGAACCTCAGAAAATCAGTTTTAGATTGGGCAACGTTTGGAGGAACGTCACCATCACCGAACTGAACCAGATTTTTGGGGTACCATCAGACGCCCCGTACCGGACCGCTGCAAACTATAACTCACATGAATTTTGGCGATTGTTGACTGAAACCCTAGAAACCGGCCTAATGCAATATGCGGCGCACACATCTAAGGCATCGGCACTTTGCAAACCCGTATTTCGTTACATCCAAAAAGTGACGGCCCATTCAGTGTTCGCCCGGCACAACAACAGGGGTATGCAAGCGAGGGAGCTATACCTACTTTGGTGTATGCTCACCTGCATCCCTTATAATATGGCGGCGTACTTTGTGGAACACGTCGTTTACATATCTCAACATGAAGCGGGGATAATATTAATTGGGGGAATGATCACCCCCATTGCTCAACATTTTGGGGTTGGCATGAGCCGCATGGAGCCGATAGAGGGCAGCCGAAGCATCAACATGAGCGCCCTCCGCACCATGAAGATCATAATCAAGAGGAGAACATCCTCTCTTTTTCAACAAAAAGTCGGGTCTGCTTTCCCCCTCCCTAACCCACAACTCACTGTTGTGGTGGACAATCAAATTAACTGGCTCCTATACTCAGGCTCATATCAAGGTCATGGATGGCCTGACTGCACGAAAAAGGAGGAGGGTAGCAGGGTTACCCGATGAAGAAGATTTGGTGATGAAGGCGAGGGAGTACGATCGCCAAGAGAGGGGTTTCGAGCAGGGCCCCACAGAGGCGGCCCGACATTCCAGAGAGCTCCTACCAAGGTGAGGAGCATGGGGGACAATATGATTAGGATAGATTCTATGCTCTGGAGGAGAGCATGCGACAACATAGGGACGACTTCCGGATTCACCAGGATGAGTTCCGAGCTTTCGGGAAGAGCAGCGGCAGACCAAAGGCATCAGGCCCAGGAGCAAAGGTACCAAGCTCAGGACTTGTGGTACCAAGCTCAAGAGCAGCGGGAGTTGGAGATATTGCAGATGTTGCATCAGATTCAAAATTGGCATATCTCCCAAGGCTACTTTCCGCCGCCACCCCCACAGTAATCCAGGTCCTATCCACACTTTTCTTTGAAATTCTACCTTCTCTTCTATGCACTATAATTTCATTCAAGTTTGGGGGAGAGGTAGTATTTTTTTGAAGGGTGTGGCGTTTTGCATTCATGTAGTTGCATTTAGAGCATGTAGTATGCATTGCATTAGTTGTTTTTTTTATTATTTTAGCACGTTTATTGCTTTCTTAGTTGTTTAGGGAGTGAGTTGACCGGGTTGAGAATAATTAATATGGAGCATGTGATTATTGGGATCATGGTTAAAATACTTTGAATTATGCACTTACAAGCCTGTGAGCTTTTTGAGCCTTTATTGCTTTCATATTATGCAGTCTTGTTGGTTGATTGAGTGTGTCATTCATGTTATTTTGAATTCTAGAACTTGCTCTGGTATCTCTGTCAAAGTCACATGTTGTATGCATTCATGAAAATGATTTTAGGTCATTTTTGTTAGCCTTTCAAGCCTTTTTGTCTACCTTATGATATTTGATTTCCCTAGTTAGCCAATTTGAGCCTATTGCCTGATTTTTTTGATAGCCACATTTCAAGCCTTAGAACTTAATTTGATATATCTGTTACCCTAAGCTTGAGCGTATAGTATTGAGTAAAGGGGTTGAATAAAGGGTTGAATGAAAGGGTATCAAGAAGTAGAAAATAGTGTATATGTTGGGTGATTGGGAATAAAAAAAGAAAAGGAGAAAAAGAGAGGATACTCACAAAAGAGTCGAAAAAAAAAATCGACTGCAAACAGTGAGTCGACCATAAGTGAAAAATAGGCTGGAAATTGTGATGTAAGGCGAAGAAGAATGATTTGTATGAAAAAGAAGGGAGAAATAGAGAGGTGATAGGATACAAGGCGATTGGGAGTACATAGTTGATTCGTATTAGAATAACTGTTGGAGAAAAATGATGTGCTTACCGATTTATACGCTTGAGTTGAGTCACTTTATCCATATTTTCCTACCTTAACCAAAGAGGCTTCACTACAACCATAAACAAAGTCCTTTCTGATTTGTGAATTGCATACAAACGAGTGGCGGAGATGTGAGACGATTTGCAAGCATATGGTAATTCTTCAACATTGATATGACTTGAGCGAATACACGTCCCTTATTATTCTAGTGAGTAGAGTATACACTTTATCCCTGAGAGGCGTGATTTGAAGTGTTTTACCATGATTTTAATAGACTTGTGATTCGTATTAGCTATTTGAAACTTGGTTGGTTTGTGCTTGATGTCTATGGATAGATGACATGAATTGTGAGGCGGTGTTCTTGAGTTGCTCTTCTTTACCCCATTTGTGTTGTCTTGTTTATAAAGTGTTGACCGGGATTGTCAACAGTTTAAGTTTGGGGGTTTGATTGACATGTATTTTGCATGTATTTTGGGCTTAATCTTGGCTAGAATGTGTTGATATGCATGCATTATATGAGTAAATAGGGTTGTATTCCTGTTTTGTGGAAAAGGATTACGCTTTGCTCGTTTTGTAGGAATTTATCGATAATTGTAGCATTTTGGCAACAATTCGGAGCATTGCAATCGCCAATATTTGATGTGAAGTACGAAGTTTGGAGTCGAGTCGAGAAGAAGTCGATTTAACCGTGCAAAAACGGAAGAAAAAAAATGAGTACGAGTTGTTACTGGTGAGCACGGCCGGGGCGTGCTCCCTGAAGACGACCCGTGCTCAACCTATAACTGAAGGATCAAGGTTCGACATAGAGCACGGCCTGGTCGTGCCATACAGCACGGCTCGTGCTCCTTTCTGTGAGTTGGACAAATCTTGCGGCTACCAGCATGGGCTAGGCGTGCCATACGGCACGGCCCGTGCTCCTCTTCGGGAAAAAACAGAGTTTGACTCGTTTTCAACTAGGTTTCGACCCAAACGAAGTACAAATAGACACGGGGCGGACACAAACAAGGACACACTGATTTTTGCCCTAGAAAAAGAGACAAGAGCAATCTTTCATCGGAGAATTGGAGAGATCGATCAAGACCGCAACCACACCTTCGAGGATTGAAGATAGATCGAGAGATCGTCGTCATCCCCGAGTTCACTCACTCCATAGTATTTTTATCATTCAATTAGTAGACATGAACATGGATAATTTGTCTATGAATTATTTGTTTTTTATGTTTAGCTAAACTTCTTGTGATTCCCGGGGTTGGGAGTAGGTTAATGAATACTTTTATTTGATGATTCATTGCAATCAAAGTTAATGTTTTCCAACTCTATTCTAGTACTTTGCTTTAATTCTTGTTTTATCAAAAAGCTATTGGTTTAACTTGTTTTGATATATTGATTCATAATTCGAACAGACGAGTTTCAATATTAGATCTATGAGTACTTGACATGAATAGCTTGCATGATTGAGAAGTCTGTGAATATTCGTGAGGCCTTTTAATCTTTTGATCTTTTGGGAGTTGGATATCTCTTGTTTAGTAGAGATGCTAGCATAGATATCCCAATCAACGCTTTTACATGCATCTCGAGAAAGAGGGTAAATTACTTTTGTGATTGGTCTATAGAGAAGAATTTTAACTTTGGTTTGATTAATCTGATAATAAAAGGGGATATTAACTGAAACCACAACCCAGGAATCAATTCTTTCATACTTGGTCTTTTAATCCACTCTTTGATTTGTTATTCTAGGATAATTTCTGCTTTAGTTTAATTAAACCAATCCATCTCAATTTCGATAGTCTAGATAAAAATAAAGTTATTATAATATAATACTTAGTATATTAATTTATTAGTCCATGTGGATTCGACCTTGCTAACCCTATTATATAAACTGCACCGTACACTTGCGGTGAAGCTAAAAAATAAGGCGAACAACTGCATGTAGGATGCCGCTTATAGGACTTTGAGTTTTCATAATGCTATATATGCGTAGCAACCTCTTACGAACTTTCATTTTACCTAGGACAATGCATAGCTGCCTCTTACGGGAAAGTGATGACCTTATGTTTTTTCTAGAACATCTTCGTGTAGCTTTATGCTTACAGGACTTCACTTCTTTCTTCAAGTGCTTAGATAAATTGTATCTTTAATATGTTTAGAGAGATGTGATAAGTGATGAATGACATATGAATTTTATTTAAAGGATTTGGAATTCCATATATCCATGAGAAAAGCGAAATTGCACAAAAAGTACCACACATGTGAGGAATCTCTATAGTCCTCGCTTCTCAGTTTATGGATAATACTTTTGAATATTATATATGTTTCATAGAGGGCACGTTTATCCCATCTAGGCGTTGTAGTTTGTAAGCTTCAGATCTTAATATTTTCACAATCTTGTAAGATCATTCCCACTTTGGGTCGAATTTTCCAACTGATCTGATAGTTTTATATTCGTCGTGATCAAATATCCTACTTCATAGAGGGTGTACTTTCATTTCTCGGAGTTCTTCTATCAACTAAAATGACTCTTTAGCTTTTATCAATCATCGGGCTTAGTTCCCCAGTTGTTGCTTAGATGATAGCTTCAGTTCGAAAAGCTAAGTTCAATGGAGATTCTTGAGCCGCAACCCACATAGTAGTGCAATATGCCCACAAGATAGATGAGAGTTCTTCCACCCAATGTCCTTTAGCCAACCCTATGCGGGTCTTCCGATGTTGAATAGTTGTTCGATTCATCACTGTCGTCTGCCCAACTAATTCAGGGATTCCGACAAATGTGAAAATTTGTTTTCTTTTCGTCACCGTTGTCAGATTTTTGCTCCTTGAAAATGTTTATACAGTTTACTATTATGTATGTTGATTATTATTTTAATTTTTGGTAGCGTGATCTTTTTTCGCGGTATTTGAAGTCCAAGATTGTATGAGTTATAGTTTATATGTTGAACAATCGTCAATAGCAAGATTGTCGATGGGGTGGCGGGACAATGTCGTGTTTGTGATGCACCATATGGAGACCTATATAGGAGGTGGCACTCGGAACTGGGATAGTAGGCTTCAAAATGACAACTTAGCTCAAATTTTGTCTTCACGGATAAAGTATTCCGCTGCTATTGTACTTGATAATATGAATGAATTGAGACCCAAGAACATTGAAGAGTCAAAAAAATTTTGTGGTGGGAAGAAGGAAACGACTACCTCTTATAGTGGACAAGAAGTATAATGTCTGATGTTTCAAAAGAATATTTGGGTTGTTAATTGTTTTGGGGGTCATGTGGCATTGTTTATTTTAGAAGTTAGGCTAACGCTCGAGGATTTTTTTTGGTTTTCTTCATAACGTCACTACCATTTTCAGTTGCTTGATTTTTAATATTAAAAAACTATTATTCTATGTTAGAGATGTTAAACGGGTCGCGCCTATTGGTCCGACCGTTTAAACCGGGAAAAAAGAGGGTTAGGTCCGAATTATTTTGGCCCTTAAATTCGGGCCTTTTTTGGCCCGAACCGTTTAGCCCGAGGCCCGTTAGACTAGTATGTTGGTTAATCGGGCTATCCGGCTAGCCACCAATTGTGTTTTTTTAAATAAATAGAATTATAATATTAAAATCTATTTATTACATATTACCTATTAGGAAATATATTTCTTCAAGCTCACATCTCCTCATCTTTAATAGGTTTAAATATATAATTTTTAAAACTATGGCTTATAGTAATATGAATATTTTTTTCAAAAAAAAGTATTATTTTTTTATATGGGTATATATTATATAATGATGTCTTTTATTATTATAGTTTTATTTTAAAAAATTAGATCATGGTATATTCAAAATTTATAATTCGATTAATGCAATATAACTATAAACTATGTAAGATTTTTTTTATAATGAACACTTTAACTTAACATGTTAAACTTAAATATTATATATATTCGAGTTTAAAATTTTAGATTTAAATATATACTTTTTTGTGTTTTTTACTTATAGCCCGATAGTGGTCCGTTTAGCCCGAAGCCTACTAGGGTTAGGTTCACAATATGCTAGCCTATTTAATAGTGGTCCGTTTAGCCCGAAGCCATATAGGGCTAAGGCCAGCCCGTTTAACATCTTTATTCTATGTGTTTCAAGCATGAGAAGTATTTTCAGATTAATTATGTATTAATATTTCCGGATGAGTTATGTATTTTTTAATAAATTGTAAATGGACAAACATATTATACTAAACGAGAAAGATCTAAAACTAATGTATCAATAAAAAATAAAGGACCCAATAACCATTATAAACCAAAATAAGCAAAAATCACACTAACAAGGTAATAATTTCTAACTAAATATGCACTAAACAAAAAACATTGTCAAATTTATTTATTTTAAACAAAGACACGTAAGTGTGTGAATATGTTTGGATGAGTTATGCGTTTACTCAGTAAATTGTAAACATGTTGTACTAAATGAGCAGCAATCTAAAACTAAGTTATCAATAAAAATAAATGTCTCAGTACCAATTGTAAACCAAATAAGCATAAATCACTGATAACTCGAGGATCCTTTTTTGTATTTTTCCTAGTGTCACTACCATTTTAAGTTGCTTGATTTTTTATATAAACAAATATTGTTCTATGTGTTTGAAACATTGAAGGTATTTTCCGATGAGTTATATATTAATATTTCAGACGAGTTATGTATTTTTAACAAATCGTAAACGGGCAAACATGTTGTACTAAACGAGCAAGATTCTAACACTAATGTAAAAATAAAAAATAAAGGACCCAATAGCAATTATAAACCAAAATAAGCAAAAATCACTACTAACAATGCAATAGTTTATAACTAAACAAGCAATAAGCAAATAACATTGTGACATCCCTCGTACTATTCAAAACAAAGTCGAAATTCCTCGTGTTTTTATGCTGATTATGCTTTGCAGAATTTGATGAAGGAGAATGAGAAGTTTTTGGGTGTCTAGGTGTGTAATCTTTATTATATGTTTAAGATATTTGTAAATTTCTAAAAGATTTGATTATAATGGATGTATGGAATGACCGCCATCAAATAATTATAGATTAGAGGAGAGAGAATTAGCAAATATTTCCATATCTACGTTTGTAACTGCCCTATTTGATTTAATTATGTTTTTTTACGTTTTGACTAATATACCCTTAACTATTTTTATTAAGACAAGAAATATAATCAATACTGGTTCAATATGGGTCATGGATTGAAAAAGAAAGACGGGCAAAATGTAAGTACCCTTGATTCATATAACCATTAGAGATGATAACTTCGATCCTAAGACGCGAGTACCCCGTTTGGGTTGCTCCGTCCCGTGACCCGGAGCGGGGCGGGTCTGGATATCACTTTCGCCCCGTAGGTACCCGCCTCTCCCCGCCTATAATTTTTATTTTTAAAATATATTTTAATTGCATATATAATATATATTATAATATAATTTTTATGTATTCTTATATTATATATCTAATATTTATAAATTCTTAATAATAATTTTTTAAAATAGAAAGGACTAACCCGCCCGCCACGCGATCCCTGACGGGTCAATACACCCCCATCATGGCCTCATTATAGCCACGGATCAAGTTTGAGTCCTGGTCGACCTGCCCACCCTATTGCCATCCCTAATTAGGGGTGAGCAAACGACCGATTCGGTGCAAAATCGAACTAAACCGCAAAAAATCGAAAATTGAATTTACATTTTTCTTAAACCGAAACCGAACCGCAAGGAAGGAAAAACCGAACCGAAATAACCGAACCAAACCGAATTATTTCGGTTTGGTTCGGTTCGGTTTTTCGGTTTGGGCTTTATTTTGGGCCTTTGTTTTTTTTTTTTGCTAAAAATATATATTTTATATTTATTTAATAATTTAACAATTAAATAAATTTTAAAAATAAAATAATAATATAAAGAATATATATAAAACATAGAATTTAATATATTTGGTTCGGTTTTGCACCGATATTTTCTAGACTAAAACCGAACCGAACCGATAATTAATTTGGTTTCTTAGAATGCAAACCGAACCAAACCGTTTGACCAAAAAAAAACCGAACCAAACCGCACCGAATTCATCGGTTCGGTTCGATTTTTCGGTTCCGGTTCGGTTTTGCTCACCCCTATCCCTAATAACCATATCACTGGAACACAAATACACAATATGACCAAGATTTTGCTTCCCTCAAAAAAAAAAAAAAAAAAAAAAAGAAAAGTTTTTGCTAAGTGCAGGCCACAATTATTAAAGATGGCGGGAAATTTCACGTACATCGAACGCTTCCTTCTACTATATAAACACCAACCCGCCACTCTACTTATCTATTTTCAAAAATTGGAAAACCTTCTATTCTAGGGTTTCTAGTCTTCGGATTTTTAAACCCCCCAATTTGTCTCGCGGGGTTTATGTTGAATTCACGCCAGCAAATCCGCCGAAATTCAGTTCAAGGTTTAATTGTTTCATTCTTCTCTCCAATTACGGTTTCAAAATAAAGGTACTAATGGGAAACAAGGCCACGGAAGAAATTGTTTCAACGGTCCGGTCCATTGTCGGCGAGGAATACTCCGACATGGACATAATTCGAGCACTCCACATGGCCAACAACGACCCCACCGCCGCAATTAACATAATCTTCGATACTCCCAGAAGCTTCAAGAAACCTGAGTTCCCCAAGAAGTCTGAGCCCTCCAACAGCAATCTAAATGCAGAGCCTCCGATCACTGCATCTAGTGAAAAACAGAATGCTCACCGGGTTGAGAATTCTGATTATGATTCTGGCATGAGATCAAACGGGAGTTCAGACAATAGTATTGTGAGGGACAAGGTTGAGGGAAATGATATTACTGATAGTGGAGTGGTCGATGAAATGGGGAGTGAGTGGTGGTTTGTAGGAAATGGTGAGGTAGCAGGGTTGTCCACTTGTAAAGGGAGGACCTTGAAGCCTGGTGATGAGGTGAATTTCACTTTCCCAGTTAAGAAAAAATCGACAACACCTTCACCTGGGAAGTTAGGGGGTGGTCGAGGCCGGCAGGTGGCAACATGCTCGGAGATTGTAAGGTTTTCTACCAATACTTGTGGGGAGGTATTGCAGAATATCCTTTTTTTTTGTGTGAATGGAGTCTTCTTTTATATTCTTAGTAACCTCCATAATACTGTTTTCTGCCCTTTAGCCATTTCCATGTGTAAGATCTTGTGCATTTGGTGTATCATTTAATCAAATTTTAGATTTCTTTTTCCTTTCTTTTGGTAAATAAAGTGTATATGGTAATAAGGGGATAAATTAGTATGAAGGTGCAACTTCATCAGCTACTTTTATGTGATTCTGGTCAAATTGCCTTATTTTTATGATATTCTCTGAATTTTGTTTGAGATGGTGCATAGCAGCTTCACGATATTGAACTAGAGTAAAAGAAATACTGTTCTTTTTTTTTTTTTTATGATTTTCCGAATTTTGTTTGATATGGTGCATACCAGCTTCACTATATTGCACTAGAGTAAAAGAAATCATGCCACTTGAAAATTTTGATATCTTTTTGATTTATTGTATGAGAATACGTGAAGGTTTGACTTGCTTCTTCAGCAAATATATCATGCCTATCTAGTATTAGTAACATGAAGGTTGTGATGCCTTGTGTAATTGATAAACATATGCATTTTACTGGTTGCATGCTATAACATTGCTGTGGGGTGTTGCAGATTGGTCGTATTCCAAATGAATGGGCTCGGTGTCTTTTACCTCATGTGAGAGATAAAAAAGTTTGTCTTAAGGGTTATTGCAAATCTGCTCCGCCAGTACTGGGGATTATGGATACAGTCGTATTAGCTATAAGGTACGTCGGTACTAATTGGAATCCGTATCCAATTCGCATTTTTGTGAGTGAAAATTTTGCCAAAATGTGCAATTCAGTTTAGCACTCAACTATACTGAGAAGTAATGAATTTGTTTTGGTTTTGGGTCGTGGCATAGGATTTATATCAACAGCTCCATGTTCCAAAAAAGCCATCATACTTCACTTAAGGCATCCAGTAATTCAGCAGAGGAGTCAATTGTTCACCCCCTTCCAACTTTATTCAAACTGCTGGGACTTGTTCCGTTTAAGAAGGTGAATATGTTTCTCATTCCTAAATATTAATGAAAGTCTTAAACAATTTAGTTAGAGAAACGGATAATTTATGAAATGAATTTAGTTGCTGAGAAATTGATTTGCTTAGCTTAAATTGCATATATGCTTGCTTCACCTGTAACCTAACTTTGTCCTTTGTTGTAGGCAGAATTTACTCCAGGAGATCTGTACACAAGGAAGAGGCCTTTGAATGCTGAGGTACAATTAGCTAATCTACTCGATACTCAAGTACAATGAACATGAATTCTAATGTTTAATTTTGCATGAACAGGACAGCTCTTTTTTACCTCCACCATTTCTGCATATAAATAAGATCAAGAGTACACCTTCTGGGGATGAAAATAATGGCGAAAATGAGGAGTCAATTTCTGACAATGACCTTGACAATATTGTTGGTGTAACCGACAACTCAGAATTAGAGGTAAATTTTTTCTCTCTCAAAATGTCTGCTGTCTGCTTGTGGCATTTGCTTTATGTGATAATAACCAATTGATTTATGATTTTAGGAGATGGAACCTCCTAGTACCCTGCTATGTGAACTTCGGTCTTACCAGAAGCAGGCCCTTAATTGGATGGTTCATCTGGAGAGAGGACACTGTGTGGATCAGGCTGCAACCACTCTGCACCCCTGTTGGGACGCTTACCGCCTCGCAGACAGGTGTGTGAAGCTTCAATGCTTTGATCATTATTTTATAAGTTGGTAGTTGAATTTTTCATTAACATTTGGTTTTATGTTTGTAGGAGAGGATTGGTTATATACCTAAATGCCTTTTCAGGTGATGCTACGACCGAATTCCCAAGCACACTTCAAATGGCTAGAGGAGGAGTATGTAACTAGTTTTACTTTATCGAGTTTTTGTTGTTCCTGTGTTCCTTTATTGCAATAATCATGTATGAATAGAGAATACAACTGTAGATTTTGGCAGATTCTATGGGACTTGGGAAGACTATCATGACTATATCTCTCCTTCTCACCCACTCTGAAAAAGGTGGATCATTGAGTAGCGCATCAACTAGCCAATCATCCAATGACAACTGTGAAACAAGCTTTAGTTCAGATAAATCCCCAATACCTCCAAAGAAAGCATCGACATTTGCTGGGTTTGAGAAGCTTATGAAACAAAAGGCCTCGCTTGTTGGTGGTGGCAATCTCATTATATGCCCAATGACACTTGTAGGCCAGTGGAAGGTATAATGTCTCTGTGCTTAGATTAGTGTTTGGTGATATATGTAGCTTAAAGTAAAACAGGATTTGTTCATATGGTTTATAGACACAACCTCCTAGCTTGATTATTCGCCTGTTTTCTTCTTAGACAGAGATTGAAACTCACGCTCAACCAGGGGCTTTGTCACTCTATGTCCACTATGGACCAAGTAGATCAAAGGATCCAAAATCCTTGCGCAAAGTGATATTGTACTAACTACTTATGGAGTGCTAACTTCAGAATTTTCAACGGAGGTACTTTGTATTTCTTGAATAATAGGTGAAGTAGCTTGGGAGGATTTCATTATCCTCCTTTCTGAATGCTGTCGTTTACTTGTTTGGAAAATTGAGTGACTTTGTTATCCAGCTTTTGCTTCAGCATACCCTGAAGTATGCTGATAGATGCCTGTTTTTGTTCTTCTCTGTTGTAGAATGCAGACGACAATGGGGATTATTTTCAGTTAGATGGTTTAGAGTGGTTCTTGATGAGGCACATACCATAAAATCATCTAAAAGCCAAACTTCTATTGCTGCTGCTGCACTTGTTGCTGATTGTCGATGGTGCCTTACTGGTACACCTATCCAGGTAAATGATTATTGCTGGTAGCTTTACATGTCCGTGAATGATTGCAATTCAATATCAGCTTTTACATTGATTTATATTAGTTAAATTCGGGGGGACTTGGTACGGTCCCACACATGAAGCATACCCAATATGATGAGGAGAAGCCCACTAAGTGAGGTTCCATCCTAAAACCAATTGGTGATAGGAGTGGCTCACTTGACTTATAAACAAGACTCTCTTCCTCAAATTAATCAATGTGGGACAACTCACAAGTGACATATTTCAGCAATATTGTTTTTCCTTCTCTTTGGAATACTAATATTAGAACAGATTTTTATATTTCTTGTTAAATTTCAGACTTGAAAGCTTCCTGGAATGTTATTGATTGTACCTTTTGCTATGCCATTATATATGCTGTTATGTTATTCACACCCCACTTGAGTAGCTTCGTGGTTTCTTTGGTCTGTGTACGCACACTCAGTAGCACCTGATATGTGATAGTTTTATTCCCACCACTTGGATTCTGCACAAATGTTCTTTCACTTTTCTCTCTTGCTCTCTCTCCGTTTATATTTTTTACTGATTTTTGTATAATCACATTTCCTAGTCTACCTACTTAAAATATTGTTCCTCCTTTATTTATTATGAATTCAATTAATCAAATAAATTAAGGCAGAAATCTTTTTTTTGCCCCCAATAATTCAACAAACAATATAAAACTAATCTCATATAGTTTGATAAATTTGTACACACCATCCATTGTGCAAAAATTACTTGTGATGTACTTTTGGTTGCTGTTATGTCAAACTTAATATATTTGTCCTGGTGCTCGCTGGTACTTTTAATTTACTATTGCTTATTCGGTAGGGGATACAGTATTGTATGTCATTAGCTGCTGGAAACAATAGTGAGCAAATATCTGATTTCAGATTGAAGTAATTGTGAGTGGATTTTACTATTATTAAGGCAGCTTTAAGGAATTTAGGTGATAACGTTTATGCCACAACTATGTGTCTTTCAGAAGTCAGTTCAGCCTTAGTAACATGAAGTTGGGTACTTTTTACAATGTTACAGATCCTTTTTTAGTATTTGTGCTATGCGTCTAGTTCAGTGATGGGATAAACTTTATATCAGTTTCTTCACCAGAAAATAATTATGTTTCTAAAGGTGATTACTTGTAACAGAACAATCTGGAGGACGTTTACAGTCTACTTCGATTTTTGAAGATTGAACCATGGGGAAGCTGGGCTTGGTAAGGTGCTAATCCATGTTTTGCATGATACTGTTGACCTCAAATTTTGTTTTGGGACCATTTTGTAGATTTGGCATAGTCTGTGCCTGGCTTTGATAAATTCTTTGTGAATAATTGTTGCAGAGACACTCCCAGCATATCGGTCTCAGTTTCTTGTTTTTGCTATGTAAACATATATTATCATGTTTTCTTTCTCCCTGGTGCCATAACACAATATAAAGTCTTTTATCTGTGCATTCATAGAAAATAACTGACCATTTGATTTGGTAGCAAAGACTTTACGAAAATCAAAATTACATTTAGGAGTATCCCTTTATCCAGATTTATCGCTCACATTTCCTTTTTTGGACATCCCAATATAAGCTCTGTTGAGCAAAATTGAAATTTTAGTTTAAAACTGTCCTCTCAATTTTAAAGTAATTCTCAACCGCTACTTTTGAGGGATTACAATTTTCACACTTGTTCCAGTCACCTAATACACCATGCAGGATTTTTAGACCCTAAATTTGGGAGGGGGCTTAATGGAGAGCCTGAAAATTAAGTATGACATTCTTGTCATGCTGCAGATTGATGGTTAGTTATTTCGTGGAAGTTAGCATTCAACAATTCTAAGGTTAAAACATGGCAATTCTACAATATGCATCACTGCTCAATATGACACGGTGATATACTTTCAGAGGCAAATGGGCAGCACATGCTGCATTTTGCAGATTAGATCCCATGTGTTGTAGCAGCTCGCATTTGGTTTGATAATCCTCAACTCTATTTTACTATATCTATCTCAATGTAGTTTTGTTGTGTTGGAATCATCAAGCTGTACATTGCTGGATCCTGTTCTCGATATGGAGATGATTTCAGTGGCTAGTCTCTCTTTCACTGGGGTTGATATCTCTTAGTATTAATTTTTAAAGACTTGTACAACTATTAAATGCAGTATCTTCGTTAAGATGACACTAACTCCCCCCCGGTTAATAGTCTGTTCTTATGTGTTCATCATTAGATATTTGAGTGGAGACTTCAAATTCAGCCTTTCCTCTAAAGATATATTCTTAAGATCTTAATAAAAAATCAATGTCTTTCAGGAAACAACAATATAGGATGTTGACCTGCATAAGTTGCTTGCGTTTGCTATTTCTAGATGTCTTGATAAGTAAATTGTGTTTCCTTTGTATCCAAGTTTTGTTATACTGAGCTTGGTCTTATCATCTGAACTATTTCTTTCAATCATCTTCTTCCTCTGCTATAACTCTTTCTTCTTAAGATTCGCCTTTTCTTCCTGTTCCTAAAATTCCGCATGCTAACTAACTTATTGGTGCACTTCATATTATTCATAAAATCTTCTCTTTTGCTTAAGTGCCACTGGTCGAATCTTAATAATTTTTTCTTAGTATGACGATCTGCACTTTTCACCATTTCTTTAGGTGGAATAAACTAGTCCAGAAACCTTTTGAAGAGGGTGATGGGAGGGGATTAAAATTGGTCCAATCTATCTTAAAGCCAATCATGTTAAGAAGAACTAAGTCTAGCACAGACCGAGAAGGCAGGTGGGTGTTCTGAACTCTGAAGCTACCCTTTGTGGTTGTGCTTTTCTATATACGCCAGTTACTTACTGTGGTGTCCTGACTGTTCCTTTATCCTTATTGGTCTGCAGGCCAATTTTGGTTCTGCCACCTGGATATGCAAGTGATATATTGCAATCTTACAGAATCAGAGAATGACTTTTACGAAGCATTGTTTAAAAAATCAAAGGTACCAATTGTATGGTTTCTGTATGTAGATTTTATCTTTGGTATTGTAGTTGACTTAAATTTCATTTATGCATCTTCAGGTGAAGTTCGATCAGTTTGTGGAGCAGGGCCGTGTTCTTCACAACTATGCTTCAATTTTGGAACTGCTTTTACGTCTTCGTCAATGTTGTGATCATCCATTTCTTGTTTTGAGGTGAATATAGCTTTAGGCATTAGCCTGGCCATATATATCCAGCATTCTTGATTATCTCAGAAATTATATATTCATTTAATAAGTGAAAACATGTCTTCACCTACGTGCTCCTATGTCAAATAAAGTTGAATAGCTGTTGGATTATGGCTTAGATTCCTGTTCAAGTCTTATATATCATGATTTTGTCCTCAAATTCATTTCCAGGACTTTAACCTTGTATTTTTGGGGAGAAATGTTAGTGCTACCATAATATTCTTGTAAGTCTTGTTGATGAGGGAACTACATGTAACTTCCCAAAAATTAACCTATCCGGACCGCTTGTAATCCTACTGGATATTGCTTAAGCCTCTGGCATGTGATGTTCTGGAGGATCTACTGTTTATTCACATTCTCATCTCTGGAGTTTTTGACAGTCGTTTCTTGTTGATGGTTGAAGTGTCTAGTTGACCTATATTTGTCTATGTTGTGTGTATCCATTGGTGTGCATTTGCACAAAACAGCACCATATTTCGTATATAAGCTAGAGGCTTGTAGTTGGATGTAAGGACACCCCCTTGTATGCATATGCCCATACCCACATGTAGATATACATACATTCACACAAACACACACGAGTATTACTTGTTTTTTTTTTTTTTTTTGTTTCTGCTGGTGATATCGTTGTTTATGTGTCCAGTCGAGGGGACACTCAAGAGTACTCTGATTTGAATAAACTTGCAAGACGTTTCCTCAAGGGTGGCCTGGACAATGTTGATGGCCAAAATACAGAAGCACCATCACGCGCTTATATTCAGGAAGTCGTGGATGAATTACGCAAGGGGGAACAAGGTGAATGCCCCATATGCTTAGAAACTTTTGAAGATGCAGTATTGACGCCTTGTGCTCATCGGCTATGCCGAGAGTGTCTTTTGGCAAGCTGGAGAAGCTCTACAAGTGGTCTTTGTCCTGTTTGTAGGTAGCACTATGTTTTCTTGCATAATTGCAGCCACTTTTATTTCTTACGATCTCAGTCAGAGAGAAATATAAACTGAGGATAGCTATATGCTAAGAAGTTTAGTTTAGTACGGCAATTTCTTACAAGGAACTTTTATTTGATGTAGTGATGCCTAGAGTTAACTGTTTCACAGGAAGACAATTAGCAAGCAGGAGCTCATCACTGCCCCGACTGAAAGTCGCTTCCAGGTTGATGTTGAAAAAAACTGGGTGGAATCATCGAAGGTTTCTGCTCTTATGCGTGAACTAGGACATCTACAGTCAGTGGGCTCAAAAAGTATTGTCTTCAGTCAATGGACTGCCTTTTTGGATCTATTGCAGATTCCTCTTTCTCGGTAACGTTTTTTTTCCTTTTCCCACGTTCTACTTTTTATAATTTCTAGTTATGCTGTTTGACTCTACATTATACATATGACTATATGAATGAGGCTTTGGTTTCTCCTAGGAGTTGCTGTTGCTGGTGTAGATGAGACGAGTGTCAAATGATTCCTTTTTTCCCAGCTACTTGGGAAGGATATTGAGGAACAATCTAACTAGTAATGCAGATATGGAATAACTCTTATTATCTCCATGCTGGCATTGCTGGCTCAGTCTTTACTGATTCTTGAAAGCAGTTTTTGCAACTCAATCGTTCTTAGCTAATTATCTTCAGTTCATTGTTTTGCCCTTTCCTCTTTGTGCTTAAGTCATACACATCATTCTATATTTCTTGTCTTGGTTAAGATTATTATGGAAGTGTTATATTTATTGTCTATGTGTATTTCAGGAGTAAGATTAGTTTCCTTCGTCTGGATGGGACCCTAAACCTGCAACAGCGTGAGAAAGTAATAAAGCAATTTTCAGAGGAAGAAAACATCAAGGTGTGTCTTTTTTCTCCCTCCTCCGCACTTCAAGTTAGTAGGAATTATCGAGGTGCGAGCATTTTCATATTTGCTATTTGCAGGTGTTACTCATGTCACTGAAGGCCGGTGGAGTTGGAATAAATCTCACAGCAGCATCTAATGCTTTTGTCATGGTAAGGCTTCAGATATCTGAAGATTCCAGCATCATGGTATTATTTGATGTGTTTCGTGCGTAGTATGATGTTATAAGTTTTGAGATTGTATTTGCAACTATTACGTTAATTTCAGGGATAATTACAAAAACTATCCCTGAGGTTTGGGTTAATTACAAAAATCCTTGACGTTTGATTCAGTATTACGTTTTTTACCCTCTTCATAAGCAAAAACATTTCAAACACCCCATTATTTGTGAAATTATTACAATTGCCCCCTTAAATTTAACATAGAATCAAACCTCAATTTATTTTTACTTTTCAAACATCTTTCTTTTTTTTCCGTAATTAGTCCAAATCTCAGTAGTAATTTGGTAATTATCCCTTAATTTCATGATCACCATGTTACAGTATTTATATATTGAGCTTCATACTATCACTAATCTTGGTACTAAGAATGTAAAGACACATCTAATCTAATGCTGATGGCCTACCTTTAACTTTGTGTAGGATCCATGGTGGAATCCAGCAGTTGAGGAACAAGCAGTCATGCGCATTCATCGTATCGGACAAACAAAAAGTGTGACAATCAAACGGTTTATTGTGAAGGTAATTTCTTGGACATTTGGCTGTTGCCAGGATTTTTTCTTTTTGGGTATAATTACAAATATCACCCTCGGGGCTCAGTCTAATTAGTAATTACACAAAAAACTGGTTATCTTTCAAAATTTCAAATACCCCCTTGACATATGTTTTTGCTTTACATATTGCACCTATTTGAGGGGGGGTATTTGTAAAACAAACACAAACCTGAAGGAGGTGTTTGTAATTTTAAAAGATAACTGGAGCTTTTATAATTAGGCCAAACCTCATGGGTAGTCTTTTTGTAATTATCTCTTCTATTTGTGTGGTTAGGTTTTTGCTACCTTAACATTCTTCATGAGTCTTGAACGAAATTCCTATTTATTAGTCCTGATTGATTAGTATAAGAGGGATAATTACAAAACTACCCCTGAGGTTTGGGGTAATTACAGAAAAACCAGAGATTTTTTAAAATTACAAAAATCATCTTGAGTCTTGAAATTTGATTTTGTATTACATTTTACACCTCCTTCATAAGCAAAAACATTTTAGACACCTCCTTTACATTTGTAAAAATATTACAGCTATCCCCTTACATTTACAAGGCAGAATCAATCCTTAGATTTTTTAAATCTTGAAACTTCTCTGGTTTTTTTTTTTTTTTTTTTGTAATTATGCCAGATCTTAGAGGCATTTTTTGTACTATCCCTTAATATAATGGTGTGATGATTACCACATGACAGGGTACAGTTGAGGAAAGAATGGAAGCAGTGCAAGCTAGGAAGCAACGAATGATATCTGGTGCTCTAACTGACCAGGAAGTTCGAACTGCACGTATTGAAGAACTTAAAATGCTCTTCACTTAGACCTATTGATTAATGCATCTTTCGGTTTCAACTGCCGAAATACACTGTTTACATCTCGGGGACTACAGCAGAGAGAGTTGCCCCTCACACCACTATATATATATATTCGTGTTGGCTGAGGCGTATAATTATTGGACATTGGCCAACTGATTTCATGTTTCTGTCAGAAGATTTCGGGATTTATCGGGACCTATACAGAAGTTAAAGCATGTAGAACCATCATTCTAACCTCTGGTGATAGTGTTCAAACGAGAGCTGTTCGTCGATGAACATTTATCGTACGTGTTCAAAGATGTCACCGAGGAAGTTTTCTCTGTGGTTGCCTATTGAAGTGAAGATTCTGTTCCAATGATTGAACAGGTGATGTTTTTCCAGGGAACAGAAGTATAATTTGGTTTGGAGTTCGTATTTTTACTTGATCACCTAAATCATTCTTTTGTTGTAATTATTTTTTTCTCATCCCATCACAGTAATTGATTGGAATATAGTAGAGGCCTCTCTTTCTGTTAGCTACAAATGGTTTAAAAAGCGGCTATGTTGAGTTTCTGGATTTGCATTTTAGATTCTGTTTGGATTGATGGATTTGAAGTTAAAGATGATAACAAATTCACTGAGTGTGTTTGGATATAATGGATTTCAAATGCTTAGGCTACAATCTTTCTAACTCTGGTGCTTGTTAGGCAGTTAAATTATTCAAGCTTTAGCTTGATTAATGGGTCATTCTAAGTTAAAAGGTGAAAAGGGGATAATTACAAAAAACTTCCTAGGTTTGGGCTAATTATAAAAAACCCAGAGATGTTTCAGAATTACAAAAAATTTCCTTAAGTTTTTATTCTGTCATAAATTTTTGGGGTAATTGTAAATTTTTTTATAAATATTTGGGGGGTTTGAAATGTTCTTTTTTTTCAATGAGGGGGAAAGTGTAATTTGAAATCAAACTTCAAGCGGTGTTCTGCAATGAGTTTTTTCTTTTGTAATTAGCCCTCGAAGTTTTTTTTGGTAACTATAAAAAAAAGAACAATTTAGCTTGAGAATTTCACTATGTATCTCAAAGGAATCATGATACAATATATAGTTTAATTACAATTTTAGTTTATCATAATATATAGTTTAATTACAACTTTAGTTTGTCAGATATTGACAAATAATAGGTAAGTCTTGGTATAGACAACTGCTGCAAACTGTTGACCTCTAGGAAAACCACATCAATGGCGTATTCAACCATGGGACCCCTCTTTGATGGTCTGAATGTCAAATTATAGAAAATAACTGAAAGTATAAAGTCACAAAAGCTCCAATTCTTCCGTTAATGTTCCCGAAAAATAGAAGCATTGCTGCTTGCTACAAAGATTAGGGTTGCAATTAAGATTTAGATAAGGCTTTATTCCTAAATGTTCTTCGAAAAATATTGGGATTTTTTTAAGTTTCACCATCCTCCACGACCGCCTATTGGGCATATTGAAATATATTGGAATAACCACGCGTGTTGGCTGTATTTGTGTTAAGATGAAAGGGAAGTTTGTGTGGTAGAAGAAAGTATATAAGTAGATAATGAACCCCGAGTTTTGTTCTCAAGCTTCTTGTTTATAAATTAGACCTTGATCCCTATTTATACTAGTCACCTCCTTATCATATGGACGGGTAGAAATTCAAAATATCCAACGGCGAATAATGATTCTCTTGTATTTTTCTATGACATTCTGAAAATATATTAATAGTTTATTATATTTTCATTGAAGATTTTTCTAGAAAGCTCCTTAAACGTGTACCTTCTATTAAGTATCTATGCTAGAAAAATCTTTACTTGCTTTCAAGAAACTTCTGAAAATATCAACCATCAATAATCATCTTTAGAAATATGATCATATTTTATCAAAGGAAAATGTGTTAAAGTAATTTTGCTTATCTTTGTTTCTTTATGGTGTGAACCGTGTGATACATACTAAGCATTTTGTGATCAAATCAAGTGAAAAGGAGTTTTACACAATTTTGTCGTATGGAAGACTAGAAAAATGACTAATTTTCTTCACACTTAACCGTTGTAACTATATATATATATACTATTCAGTGAGATGTTTTATACTTTTTTTTTTCACACAAATAAAATACTTTTACCGCTTATCTGAAATACTATCTTTCAACTTATCCAACTTTTAGCTTCTATTTGCAAATACTACCAACTTCGGATTCTCAATTATTTTTTGCTTTTGTTATAATAAATAACTTCATTTAAATCACTTCCTTTATAAAACGAAAAAGTTAGCACGAGAATTTTTCTATGCACCTCAAAGGAATCATAATACAACATATTAGTTTATCACACATTGGCAAATAATCTGTAAGTTTTGGCATCAAGACTAATTTGTCTAACTGCTGCTACCGCTGCTATAACCGCTAACACTGAGAAAACCACAGCAATTGTAGTATTTAACCAGAAAATGAGACCCCTCTTTGATGGTTTGAATGTCAAGTTGAAGAAAATAACTGGAAGTACAAAGTCAAGTGGCATGAAACCAAAAGCTCCAATCATAGCATTAATGTCCCCGAAAAATGGAAGCATTGCTGCAATTGTTGTTGCTATAACGACCGAGAGTGATCGCGAGATCACTCTTGGGATAACATTGCGTGCAGAAAACTCTCCACTCCGAGGGTCCGCAAATGTTCGTTCGAGAACTTCATTCGTTGGTTGCAAGTAGACCTGCAACAAACACTAGCAGATTTTAGGTAATAGAATCTTGAGTTAGAGTAAGATCAATGATAGGATACAATGTCTATCTTATGCTTAACAATGTAGGTCCCAAGACTAATACAATGTCTATGTTATGCTTAGCGATGTAGGTGCAAAAGTCTTGCGGTAAATAATTTCTGTAACTTGGACTATTTTGATATTTAGTCATCTAAGTATTCATCTTTAAATTTTAGTCCAATAAATATCTTTCAAAAATTTGGACATTTGATCTTATTACCGAAATTGTGTAAGTTTATAAGAAATTGCTGACCATGGTCGGACAACCGATCAGGTGAAAAAATGTCAAAAAATTTGGGGATTTTGGCGATTTGATGTAAAAATTGTCACCAAAACATTAAATTCCCTAATTTCGCATGTCAATTTTTGGTGATTTGACGTGTCAATTTTTGCGTCAATTCATCAAAATTTCTAAATTTTTTAGACACATTAGCACCCATCAGTCCTAGTTAGCAATTAAGAAAAAATTACACAATTCCAATCAAAATCGGACTAAATGTCTAATTTTTTTAAAGATATTGGACCAAAATTACTTAGAGGACTATATCTCCAAGTGGTCCAACTTATAGGATCGAAAAAATTATTTCCAAGAAAATCTTATGTAGGGTTGACAATGGATCAGGATTTTATCCAATACTAGATCTGCTAAGTGTTTTATTAACCAGATCCAGACCCATTAGATAGATCCCTTAAACCCAATTTACCCATTTTATAATTTAAAAAATATTAAAAACACTTAACAAACTTAATTTTTATAATTAGAAGGAAAAAAAAACTAAACGGGTCGGGTTATTAAAAACCCAGATCAAGACCCATTTATAGTATTAAAACTCGTCCTAGATGTGGTTCGGGACTTGTCCGAACAGTGGCGAACGCAGGATTCGGGAGTTGAGGGGCGAAACCTATTTTGAAAACCTAGTATTTTTCTTCAAAATTTTGGGGGGGCAAATGCAATTTTTAACTAGTATAGATATATTTTTAAAATAAATAACAAGTATAAAAATTAATTTTTAAAAATTTTGGGGGGGCGGTGGCCCCCATTTGCCCCCCCTTAGTTCCGCCACTGTGTCCGAACCCATTACCATCTCTAGTCCCACGTGTCTATCTCACAAACAGGGGGTTTGATGCTACCCAAGTGGGTTGTGCCCATCCCCCTTATATATGCCTCACAAACACGTTGGACCGACACATAGTGCATAGAACTTTATGCGTGTGCACGTTTTGTCCGTTGAGTGCATATATAAATTCGTGTCCTAAACCAAGTTGTTCTTACCACGGCAACAGCTGATAGCTGGAGAATAGTGAAAGCATTGGTCATCAAAACGAACCATTTGGGCACTAAAGATTTGCCATAATCATCCAAAAAGTTGCTGAGGATTGAGCCATCAGCTTGGTTGCCAAATGCCCAATACCCAGAAATGGCTACACTGAAAAAAGTAACCGTTACCACTACATAGCAAACACACAGCCCTTTGAACATCTTTCCCTTAACTGGTGGTGCCAATGTTGCCTACACCAATATTATAGTAAGAACCATGTCATTTTTCAGATTTTGGAATTCGAAAACTTAATTACAAAAACAACCCCTGAAGTTTGGGTTAATTACAAAAAAAACCCATAAATAGTTTTAAAATCACAAAAAAAAAATCCTTCATATTTGATTCTGTATTACACTTTAATTCTTGATAAGCAGAAACGTTTGACCATCCCCCTTGCATTTGACACAGAATCAAACCTCAAGTTCTTTTTTTTTGTAATTAACACAAAATTCAGGGGTAGTTTTTGTAATTATCCCAAAAATTTAACATATAGATCAAATCAAACAGATTCTGATTTTCGAAAATTTAAGGGATAATTACAAAAATCACACCTAAAGTTTGGTTTAATTACAAAAGAACCCACAAATTTTTGAAAATTACGAAAAGCACCTCGTGGTTTGATTCTGTTTTACACTTTACCCCTTCATAAGCAATAACATTTCAAACACTCCCCTTGCATTTGTAAATTATTACAGTTACCCCCTTACATTTGACACACCCTTTCTTACATTTGACACAGAATCAAACCTTAAGGTTTTTTTGTAATTAACACAAATCTCAGGGGTAGTTTTTGTAATTATCCCAAAATTTAACATAAATAGATCAAATCAAACAGTACCAAACCTGTATTTCTGGAATAATCCCATTGCCAAAAGTTGTGGCAATAATGGCTAACGCATTAAAAATACCAAATATTCGAGTTTCGTTATTGCTATCCAGAGAGTAATCTTTTCTTGGTCCCTTGGATGAACTTCCTGGAAAACAAATAACAGATAATTATCATTGTCATAATCCTACATAATCATGCTTAATTAGAATAATATGTATTAGGAAATTAATTATTACCAATATAAATGGAACCAGCAGTGGCACATGCACTGTAGGCAAGGCATAGTACCAAAGAAACCAAATTGATGTGCCTCAGTGAGTGAAAAGATGGGATTTGAGCTAAAATCAACATTAGCCCACCAAATATTATTACAAATTCATAGAGTTTCATGTCTCCATCTGGATTTGATAGTAGGTATATTGCCTGGACAAATCAATAATCCAAGTTATCTGGATGGACAAATTACACACACAGAGACACACAAAAATGACTAATTACAAAAACTCATGGTTGTAGAAATCGCTAAGCGCTAGTCAAGCGGAAGCCCAGCGCTGGGCCGTCTAGAAACAACTCTATTTTTCTTTTTTTTTTTGGCCCCATTTTTTCATTTTTTACCGATTTTTGCCGCCTAGTCCCGATTTTGTGCCGCCTAGGTCGCCTAGCCCCTTTAGGCGGGCGCTTAGACCGATTTTAGCAAAATTGGATCGGCCTAGGGGCGCCTAATGCCTAGGCGGCCGTGTAGGCCGAATTTTATGACACTGCAAAAACTACCTATGAGGTTTAGCCTAATTACAAAAACACCCAGTTATTTTTTAAAATTACAAATACTCCCTGACATTTGTATTTAGCTTACAACATGCACCCTCGAAAATTGAAAGGTCTTTAAGAGGGAGATATTTGTTAGGTAAATATAAACCTCAAATGAATATTTGTAATTTTCAAAGATAATGTAATAATGCTAAACTTTAGGGGTAAGTTTTGTAATTATCCAAAAAAAAGAAAACATATTCATGCTAGTATATTCTCTCTGTAACAATATAGATCAGTATGTTTTACAACTTAACCCCTCAACACTACAAGAAAAAACCAGTTTACCTACAGAAAAATCTGTAGGTAAATATTAAGGAAATTGTAAAGTGTAGGTAAAATCATTGTAGGTAAAATCGTTGTAGATAAAATATTTACCTACAGAATCTAAAACTGTTGGTAAATACCTACAGAAAATCTATCGGTAATTGAAAAACTGTCGGTAATCTGTCGGTGATTTGTCGGTATAATTGGGGGGAAAATGATATTTTTTATTTTGTAGATATTCCGTAGGTAATTGTAAAATTTAGTGACAAAATTGTTTCTGTCGGTAAACTGAAATTTTCTTATAGTGCAATAGGAGGAGTTTATAAATAAAAACAAATATCAAGGGGTATTCGTAATTTTGAAAGATACTTAGGTTTTTTTGTATTAAACTAAAATTTATAAGTAATACTTCTAATTATCTCTTGAAGTAATTCAATAATTTCAAGAGGCTAATCAAACCGGGATGATATCTTTTATTCCAATTTTTCCATTATAATTTTCCCGTTCCACTTCCTATTCTATATATTGGATTAAAGACACATAACACCATCTTGTACATGTTTCATTCATCCTATGAAATGAAATAGAGAGTTGGTTTTACTTGTATCGACTTAAATTTCCAGTATATGTTACAAGTGTTTTCCTAAAGGGTTGGTAATTTCCACAAAAAAGTTACATATCATTTTTTAAAACTATAGTCAAGCAATGCCCGTATCAATTATATATCATACCATAAAGAGGAAATATAAGATTATTCCCAATGTTGCTAATTCCAAAAAGAATATGCTGTAATCAATATACTTCAAATAGAAAAATCAAATCAAATCTCTAACTTGGAAAAATCTTGATCTTATCAGTAAATACATTTGAAACAGCCTCGTTTAAGTGTAAAAACCCTTTATCTCTCTATTTCTTTTTTCCTCCTTCTCTCTACAAACCCTAAAACTTAAACCCCTTCCCCTCTCTCCCCCTTCCCAGCCGCCACCCCTTCCCCTCCCCTCCCCTCACTTCTCTCCTCCTCCTCCTCCCCTTATCCCCTCCCCTCCCCAATCATGTTTTATGGTGGAAGCCAATGAAGCCATATTTCTTGTGTTATCCGGAGGTGATCGGATTTCCCGATCGAGAGTGGAGGCAAGTCGGAGGTCGGAGCTACAAAGAGGAGAGTTGGAGCCGGGTAGGTGATGGGCTGCGGTTGAAGATCGGGTGGGGGAGAGGCATTTTTCTGTTTTTTCGATTTTTTCTGTTTTTTTTTTAGTCTTTATTTTACCGGTTGATTTGCGAATTTCAGAGGCGGTCGGTAATTTCTCAGATTGCAGTGCGTGATGTAGCTCGTGCCCGGATTTGTTCGAGTTGGGTAGTCTCCTTGAGGAGTGCCTTAGTCCTCCTTTCGGAGGTGGTTTAGTTTCATTGTTTTGTGTTTTTAGTTGTTTTTTTGTTTTGCTCCTCGATTTACGGTAGTTATACCTCTCAGACGGAGTTCTCCCCTTGACATGTATCAATGTATGTATGTTCAAGGTGACCATTTTGGGTTTGACAGTGTAAGTTTTGTTGAGTTATGAATATATTTCTATCGTTTCGGAAAAAAAAAGAAAAGAATATGCTGTAATAAAAGAAGAGAATATTCAAGTGTAGGATTGACCTTCATGCATTGTCCTCCCAAAAGAGTAGACCCAACTACCGCACCGTAGCACACCATAAATTGAATTGGCCCAACATAATATCGGCCCCATTTTGGTCCTGGCAAAACATTAAACAATTTTTAATGTTTTTTTTCTCAAACTTCAAAAAAAAAAAAAAAAAATTATCCATTCGATCAAGCATGGTTATAATATAGGGATGATGATTCGGGTCATCGAGTCGTATTCATGTTTAGGTTTGGGTTATATTCAAAATACATCAAAATTAAATAAAATTCAAGATATTATTTTTAAGACAAATTGATAACTTTGTGTTAAATTCATGTTAGTCATATTCCTATTTGGATTTTTTTGTATTCGGGTTCGCGTTTCTCTCAGTAATTTTAGGTTGGGTTCGTATCATGTTTTGTTGTGTTAGGGATTGTCACCCCTATTATAATAATAAATATCCCTCAAAGACAAGTGGTGAAGCTGAGATAATTATCTCTTGGCCTCTCTTTGGAGAGGTTAAAGTTTCGACCCCTTCGAGATACGATGGTGGAACAATTAATATTGAAGGTTTCAAGCGGCCTTGTGGAAGGCTTGGGAGAAGACTTATTGACTCTTGTAACTAGTCACTTATGGAATCTCAGTATAAAAAAAAAAAAAAAAAAAATCCCTCAAAGATAATTTTATTGCGAGGCCATTTTCAATGTGGGTCTGAACTTTAATAATTAATTACTGTTAACTACTCTGAGTAACAACTCAAATCATATACTCCGTACACCGTATGTAATTAATAAGAAAAACTTTACTAAGGTTTGATTTATTTAAAAAAACTATATCTATAGTCTATATCTATAGACTATAAGTTTATGAATATAAATAACTCTTGTATCACAGATATTTCTTGAAGTTTGTTCTATTATTTATTAATACGTACACCGTACCGTCTTAGCACATTAATTTACAAAATTGAGAAGAGTGTCATTGAGTAATGTGTAGTTTGTAACTTTAGAGAGAGAGAGTTAGTGTTGATAATCAAACTATAAGGATGGTTTTTGTAATTACTAATTATCATTGTATTTAATCACTTTCACGAGTAAAATACTAGCAAATATATGATAAATTTAAAACAAAAATATTTTGATGTTGTGGACGGACATATTAGTCTCACATATTCGGGATATTTTTTTGGCCAGAAATGTCAGTTTTAAGGCTTCATAGTGGTAAAATTGCATTTCCCTGGAACCTATAATAACAATGGAGATAAGATTTAAATATATTTTATTATCTATTAATATTAGTTTTAGTAGGTTATATTATTATCTTTGAAGAGTTTTCACTTTTTAATAGTTATGGATTTTAATATTGTAGGAGTTTAATCAAATAAATATTTATTTTGTTATTAATTTTAAAATAATTGAATATTATTAATTTTGAGATTAATATTTTCTTTTCATAACAATTTACATTTCTTCGTAAAATTTTATATCACTTTTATTCGTTATTCGTTTATTTGTTAGCTTCCTCCATCATCAAATAATAATGGAAATAGTAATGTTTTGCCAACCCTACAGATAATCTCATAAAGTATTCCCCTGCAGCCAGCCTCCAGGGCTGGCAGGACTGAATATTATTATTAAATAATAAGAGGCCAAATTGTTGAACGTTGACAAAATAAAGAACGCGTACCAAAATTTTCTTTTTCCTTCTTTCTTTTTAATATATAATTATTAGCATCAGGCTAACGGGAAAGAGGACACTGTATTAAAAATTTACAATATTTTTTGATCCCAAACTGTAATTGCTTGTGAAAATTCTAAAAAATAAAAATTAAAAAATATACTATATTCATTTGTACTTTTACAGTCACCGATCTCATCCAATTATCATTCCACAGAAAAAAACATCATATCATCATTGCATAATTTAATTAAAATAATGGTCAAAGTTGGCAGGCCCTACCGACCTCAATTATTGTTGGTGAGTGAGTTGTTTTCTTTTTTGTTTTATTTATTTATGTGAGTTAGTTGTTTTTCTACCTACTAATCAAAGATTGTTTTATAAACTTTTTGAAATGCAGTGTATATTGATCACGTGTTTGTTTACGAAAATTTGTAAGAATTTTTTTTTTATCCAAACATACAATTGTTTGTTTACAAAAAAATTCATAATTTTATTAAAATAATATGATATTACCAACTATTATCAGCTTATCATTAATACACTTTCATCTTACAAAATTTTAATTACGTTAGAAAAAAAGACAACAACTAATATCATATATTGCACTTTTATCTTATATAAGTACAATTTTCACTTACTCTTACCTTTTCAATTGTCCAATTATATTAATAAAAGAAAAAAAATAATCTCATCTACTATTATCTTTAAGGTTTCATGCCACATCTGATTACACTTTCAAATTCATAATTAAACCTGTTACATTATTTTCGGTAAAAATAAAAATGAACCAAATGAAATGTTAAGGATGTGCTTGGTAGTAAACGTGTTTTTTAGCAAAATTCTCATCAATTTTTCTTTTTGCCAGAATATGCTATTGTTTGTAAAAAAAAATCTAAAAAATAATATATTATTCTCAATTCTCCAATCATCATCACAAATCACATTCAATTATTAATTACTAAAAATACACATATCATAGCATAAATACACTGTCCAATCTTTTTAATTTATTTTTTCTATCACCAATCACATCCGATCATTATTTTACTAAAAACAAAAAAATAACAACAACTATCACCATTACATTCTCGTCATATATATAACTCTCAAAATTCATTCTCATTTTCTCAAACAATTTCCTTTACGTTTTTTTTGGCCTCTAAAAGGTCAACCAATTAGTCCCTTACGTTTTAATTTTGGAATGGAAAACGTTTCAAATATATTAATGTAACAACTCGATCATATTAATTTCCCAAGTTTTTTTAACCAGCTAATTTAAATATCTTTGAGCAAGTCTCTTGTGAGACAGTCTCACGGATCTAAATCCGTGAGACGGACCTCCTAAGGCCTCCGTCTTGAGAACATGAACCATGAAAATAAATTTAAAAATAATAATGAACCATGAAGAAACAAAAATAAACCCTAAAAAACATGAACCATGAAGAATAAACCCGAAAAACAAAAATAAACCCAAAAAATAAAAAATAAACCCTAAAAAAAACTAAAAATCCTAAAAACCCAAATCAATTAAAAATAAACCCAAGAAATAAAATAAACCCTAAAAAAACAAATATAAACCCTAAAAAAATAAAATCTGAAAAAAAAAACCTTTAAAACTTTGTGTAAGGGCTCTGTCTCACGGATTTAGCCGTGAGACAGTCTTACGCAAATTTTTGCCAATATCTTTTGATCCTCCACAAATTACCTAAATTTTTATATTCCTTGTCCCTTGATGATGCGTGATTAAGGAACCTTACACACACACAACACACACACATATATATATATATATATATATATATAGTGTGAGAGAGAGAGACTACAGTTGACAATTTGGGTTTGGTCCAGTGCGTTAACCCGACCAGCTTGACAATAAGGCCAATGGGGCCTTAAATATGGAGACCCGAAAAGAACCCGGTCTATATAGGTGAAGTTGGACCATGGAAATTTTGACCCTTAAAATTTTGGTCCGGCCCAGCCTGGCCCCACAGGCTGGTATTGAGCTGGTCCGGTCCGGCCCGGCCTAATTGCTAGAGAGATGGAGATATATGAAATTAGTAGCAAAGAAGATGAATTGGTACCTAGGATATCGTTGGCCATGTCCCGAAACCGAAGATGGCGATGACCCAATTGAGCATGGTGTTCAAGCACAAGGGATAACAAATTGTATGAATAGAACGTGACCACTGCACCAATCACTAGGCACAAAACACCAGCCGTCCATCCCAATGATGCAAATGCAAATGGAAGGCTCAATAATGGAGGAGCTACGATCGACGTCGTCAAGTGGTACCCACTATGTATCCATGATCCTGTATATACACATAAAAATAATTATATGTTTTACCTATATAATTATTTATATTGGAAATTATAATACATGAAATTATCGAAACAATTATATATATTTTACTGACTTAATAAAAAAATTTAGAAAATTAGCAAATTCCGCCAAGGCATAACCTTTAATGAACTTCAAAACATTTTTTATTTTTTTTAGGTACAAAGTCCTAGGAGACTAGGAACTGGTGGGATTTGACCCTCTATCAAAGCCCAGCTGAATTACAATATTTGCAAACGAATTGAGCTACAATCAATTCCAAAATTGAAAACATCAAAAAAAAAAATGAATTGAATAACTATAACTGTTGGTTCATTTAAGATAGGATTGTCTTTATTTCAAAAGTTAAAAATAAAAAAGATAGGATTGTCTTTATCTTGGCTATATAAATATAAAATATGCTAGTGGGCGTTTTTCTACACGGTTCTCAATGAAACGGCAAGCAAATATTTTTTTTCGCGGATAGATGAGATTATATAAAAATATGGCCAATAATTAATATTTGCAAAAGACTCAACATATATACACATATATGTGATATTATATATATATATATATATATGTTTTTGTGTGTGTGTGTGTGACTGACCTCTGGATTTAAGAACAAATTGTGCACCGGCATCTAGTCCCTTGTCTCCGGCAGCCGTAGGTGGTGGCGGTTTGCCGTCCTTTCGGTCGTGCAACTCCGTGGAACTTGGTCGAACACCTCCCATGGTGCCCTTCTGCGTGGTGGTGGTGGTGTTGGGGAGAATGGAGACTGAAATATATATATTGTATATTTGTGCGGTGTGCTTTCACTCTTCTGGCCCTGACGTTGATACTTAAAAATTGTCCTGCTCCTAGATTTTCGTGGAGAAAGTGGATCGCGGGATATGTCTCAACGAGTTAGGTTCTTAAGCTGCTTTAGACTGAATCATCACACAAGAAATTCTCATTCAACTTATTACCAGGGGAATTCAAACATCCACGCTACGGTTGCCATCGATGCAACATCGCATCACCCAAATTCTTTACCAATTGAGCTATACCCCGAGTGCCCTGAGGTTGGTATGCATACGAGCTAGAGTGTTCCATTTTTTTTTCTTTTTTGGAGTTTTAGATGATTTGAAAAAAATAAGAAATATATAAGATTTTTATTTATATATTTATAAAGACAGTGATTAAATATTAAGTATATTAAATTATAATGAGAAAATAGGTGTAAATATGAATTAAAATTAGTAATTAACTAATGGAGGAAGATATAACTAATATTGCTGGCCCACTTTCCTGTCTAAAATGAGCTATGAGCTAATGAATACAATTAATTAAAATGATATTTTATTTTCCGAATGGATGGGACTAATTTGTTTTGCATCAATTGACCTTATACATTAACTAGAAAAATACATATATACATATATATTTTAAAAAGATAAATAGAATATAATTAAACTGAAGATTCGAACATTGATACTGATCAATTTGCCTTTGATTACCTGATAGACATGTGGTCCAGTTATATGATATTTGAATTAAATGAAGACTTCTTTTCTACGTTCTGTATAGTTGTATTATTTAGGTATTTACCTTTTTTTTGATCGGTTATTTAGTTATTTACTTTAATGGTAAAGAAAGAGACTTTGGGGGAACAAAAAATTATGTTTTGAAGAAGATTTATGTCAATTAAAGATCACCATTTAAAACCCACTTTGATTTGAGAGAAAAGGTGAAAATGACAGCAAAAATGAGAAATATTACAGTGTTAATTAAAATTAAATAGAGTAGGTAGTCAGGTCAATAATAACATTAAATTAAATTTCAGGGTTGAATTTCCCCTAATTAATTTATGTGTGATCTTAGGTTATGGAGCTCAATTAAAATAAAAATTATACTTATATATTTTTAATAAAAAACAGTGATTAAAAATTAAGTTTTTTAAATTATTATGAGAAAATAGGTGTAAACAAGAAATTTATTTACAGATAATAAAAGATATAAATATAAATCAAAGTAAACAAATAACTTATGTAGGGATATAGTTAATATTGTTGCCCAAGTTCCAATCTCTAAATTTAGCTATGAGCTATGAGCCTATGAGCTAATAAATACAATTAACTTTAGGTTTTGCAAGTCCACCATGAAATATATTTTCTTTTTTTTTTTGGATGATTTTTTTTTTAAACCTGCTAGTGTCAGAGGCCCCTTGACCCAGCAGAATGTAAATCGAGGGATGTGTCCAAGTGGCAGGTTTCTAAGGGAGAGAAGCGAGATTCGCCTCCCAAAATAGACCCCCACTAATAAATATCTCTTATTCCAAACATATAATTTCTAAATAACCCAACAATAAAGATATATTAAAATTTTAAATACGATTATCCGAATTGATTCGTATATATTCAAATAATGGGGATGACATTTCTTATTCCAGTTTTTTAATGTGTAATTTCTTGTTCGTTTTTAAATATTCGTTGTAGTTTTTATTATTTAATCGGGTTTTGATCCAGTGATGTTTCATATTATAGTTATCCAAAAATTGTATTTTTATTTAATATTTAAAAGAAAATTTAAAAAATGGGGGAACGCCATTTATAGAGGGGTGGGCGCCTTCCTAATGGCGCCCAAGTGCAGTGTCAGTTTGGCGGGCGCCCCTTTGACCGGCGCCTTTGTAGAGAAAGTTAAAAAAAAAAATCACATCACAGCAGCAGGCGCCTTGGTAAGGGCGCCGGCTGTGCGCCTAACCAAGGGCGCCTACACATATTTTTTCAAACCCCCCGGTTTTCACCCCAATTTCGCAAATTTGTGTGGCAAATGCCACATTCGGAAAAAAAACCCCTAAAACTAAGACTTCTTTTCTATGTTAGTAGTATTATTTAGTTATTTACCTTAATGGAAAAGAAAGACACTTCCGGAGAACAAAAAAATATTTTTAGGTCCATTTAGATGGAGTGATTTGAAATTTCAATGGATTTAAAATGAATGTATTTCAAACTCTTTGATTTAAAACCACCTCTTGTTTGAATGATATGGATTTGTATCGGGATTTCAAATCTATAATAAAATTTGATAAAAAAAAATTAAAAGCTCTATTCATTTTCTTAATTGATATTTAATAAATAAAAATAAAAGATATAATCTTATTATTTTATAAATAATTATACTTTTATATACTAATAATAATATGAAATATATAACTTTTATTATGTGTGAATATGCGGGTGTGAAGATAGTATGGTGTGAATATGTGTGAGAGAGTATGTGTGAGTGTGTGTAAATGTGTGTAAGTGTGTACAGTGTATGTAAATGTGTATAGTGTGTGTAATGTGTGTTATTGTATGTAAATTGCAAATGGGCATAAAGGAAAAAAAAAGAATAGATTTCAAATGACTCGGTTTCGAGAGGATTTCAAATCATTTGAAAATGAACTAAAACTGATCAAAGAGGGGTTTGAAATTCATTGATTTGGATTTATAAGCCAAATAGAGGTGTGAATTTGGCGAAGGATTTCAAATCCCTCATCCCAAATTCCTTTTAAATCCCCCTCCAAATGCACCTTAAAGAAGATTTATGTCAATTAAATGATCACCATTTAAAACCCACTTTCATTGAGAGAAAGGTGAAAACGACAGCAAAAATAAGAAATACTACAGTGTTAAAAAAAAAAAAAAAAGAGTTTGTAGTCAGGTCAATAATAACATGAAGTTAAATTTTAGTGTTGAATTTCGCCTAATTAATTTCTGTGTGATCTTAAGTCACGGAGCTCAATTAAATCAAGGGAATGCATGCTTGGGTGTATTTTGGATTTTTCAGGGAAAGTAGTTTGAGAAAATATATTTTGGAAGAATGCATTAATATGTGTGATGCATTATAAGTAGGGCTGCAATTGAACCGACCCGAGCATTTGAGAATTTGAACCTGACTCATTTATCATCGAGTCCAGCTTGAACTTAACTTATCGAATATATTAATGGTTCATGAGCCTTTTTGAACTTACTTGAGTTTAAACGAGCTTCGTAAATATACATTATAAATTAATTATTCTTTAATTTATTACCAAAAAAAAAAATTATATATATTTCTAGAACACATGGTATCTACTAAATTTTATAATTTTATTCAAACAAATAAGTTCATTTAAATGTTCTTATATTTATCATAAGTAAGCATATAAAAATTAAAATTAATGTCAAACTATTAGTTTAAATAATACGAGCTTGCTCACGAGCTAACGAACTGAATATGGTTAAGCTTGAGTTTGATTTATTTACTTTAACGAGATCAAACGAGCTTTTATCGAGTCGAGTTCTGAATAGCTTAGTTCACTTGTAGTCATAATTACAAAATATATGTTTGGTTTTATTTTGAAAGATTGAAGAGAGAATGAAAATATTTTGAAAAAAAAAAAAATTATAAAAGAAGTCCCAACTTTTTCTGAGAAATCCCATATAATCGTATCTCGAATTCAAGCTCAAATGGTTTGCAACAATAATTTCTATTACTCAATCAATGTAGTAAGTGAGCACGAAAAGGTGGTTAAAATAAAGAGAGAAATTTTAAATTGTCTCTTCATATATTTATCTATCATATAGTTCGTTTATAGACGACTCACATTTATATGTGGTACAAAAGATTTTACTACATGTGTTATGAATCCAAACACATAAAAATTTGGTATATTTTGATTTTTGTCCAAAAACTGCAGTTCCATAGAAACAATTATGTCTTTTAATAGAAAAATCCAAGCTTCAAATGAAATGAAACAACAATTTCCGGCCCAACCTAAAAGGCCGAAATAATACGGGTTGCCATTGCAATATTTATATTTTATATTGTTGTTATTTTACTTCTGAAAAGTTATGTTTTTTTTAATATATAAAAAGAAGGTCCTGATTACAAGCCGACCATGTAGCATATTTCTGAAAAGTTATGAAATTACTTGTAAATTTATTTTAGAAACTTTATTTAATACGTTGACAGTTCCTTTTAAAATTATAATTGTTTGTTAACTACTACTCTATTCAAAATAAGTGACGATCTGACACATAATTTTTTTTCCAAAAAGAATGTTGTTTTGATGTTTTCAAAGAAGATGAGAATTTTTTTTTCTTTCCAAAATTACCATTATACTTATTAATTTTTTTAGTAAATATATTTATGATGCATCATTTTTCAACTAACAGTAGTATTTATGATTAATTTTGGGTGTATTAAGTATTTTAACACAGTTCTTAATATATTTTTTCCCTCCTAAAGCGTCACTTATTTTGAATTGAAGAAAGTATTACAATAATAACTAATGCAGAGTTGATGAAGACAACATATTCCACAGAAAGAAGACTGTACACTAAAAGACATGGCTAATTTAACAATTTATTAGTCTGTCCAGTTCACAATAAATGTGTTTTGACAGAACAATAATTTTTCTAAATGAGTGATGTTTTCAAGACTAAGAAGTACTCCCTCCTATTCAAAATAAGTGTCTTTTTAGAAAAAAAACACAAATATTAAAGATTGTGTTAAAGTATCAAATATGCCCTTAATTAATAATAAATGCTACTTTGGAACAAACAAATTTAGGTATTAGTGTTAGTTGGGAAACAATATATTTAAGGGTAATTTGAGAAATCTTTTTCTCACCAACCTTGAAATGTGAGAAGGACATTCTTTTTGAAAAAAAATTCATGTGCCAAAAGGACACTTATCGTGAATAGGAGAGAGTAAAATATTTTCATAATTTACTTTTACACCTATTAAATTAATCTAGTAAATGTCATTTTCCAACTAACATTAATCTCCCTTTAAATGTATATAGGGTATTTAACATGTACCTTAATATGTGTGATTTCATCTAAAATTATTTTTTAGTTGTGAGCTGAATGGAGTATAAAATTAATTAATTACAATTGCCTTTGAAAAGGTTTTTTGTTGAAACTATAGTCCGGCACACTTTGGCCAGGAGAAACGCTGTCAGCGCTAAGATACCGTGAATAACATATGTTTGACACATTTTTTTAATGGTTATCACTCGTTTTATAAAAATCCACAATTTATGTTTAAAATTGAATATAAACGTGCAGTAAAATAAGCGATAAAAATATAATTTTAGAATAAAAGATCTCATAAGCTAATTTGAGCATATGAGGAGACAAAATGGTAAATATTATTGCTTTTGAACTAGTGGCATGTGTCGTACATGGTGAGTAGAGTCAATAGTACATATTTCAGATACTATAATTTAAAACAATATATTGAATAGATGATTGACCAATATTTTATTATTGTGTTATTGATTTTCTACAACATGTAGTATAAGATCATTACGGTTTTAGTGCCTCGATTTTTCTTTTTTTTTGAAAGTAGTACCTAAAGTAAACGAATTTGTAGAAGTGCAACCTAATGCACCCCGACGATGGAATATTCCACCGGGATTCCATCACGTGACACACACGACCCTTTTTTTTAAGGGCATTTCGTCAATTTAGGTTGTCATTAATCTCTCTTCCAAAGACTCACGTGATTTGCACGAAAATTCACAAATCCCTAAATAGGGGATTAGGGTTCCCAAATTGCAACTTGCAAACCCTAAACTTAAACAAATCAAAATTAACCTGTGAAAAATCTTGAACCTGTGAAAAATATCGAAGCTTGGAAACCTGGAAAAAAAATTGCAGCAAGTATTGAAGAAAGAAACACATAGATGATCGATCAAGTTGAAGAAGGTGCACCCTCCAACTTCCTACAAATTCCAGAATCTTTTTTTTCAACTGGATTCCTTAAACAATTTCACAAATAAAATGCATACCAATAACACATTTTCAACTACATAGCCAATTAATGCGAAAAATCTAAGAAATCGAGCAAAATTGAAACTAGGGTTTATAATATAAGAAATCGAGCAAAATCTCCTTCCGGGACTAAGGTCAGTCCACGAGGTCTTCATTGTTGATTTTCACCATAGTTGCAAAATACATCCATGATAACCTCAGATATTTGCTTCCACATTGCTCCTAGGGCACAAAATTGACGAATATGAAGAAATTAGGGAAGAATTTGTTCTAATTCTGGAGAATTGAGGATGAATAGGGTATAATATGGTATATTTGTCCATTTATAAATGATGACAATCTAAACTGACGAAAATACCCTTAAAACAAGGTGCGTGCGTGTCACGTGATAGAATCCCGGTGGAACATTCCATCGCCGGTGTGTATTAGATTTTCCACAAATTCGTTTAGTTTAGGTAATACTTTCAAAAAAAAATAGTCCAGGTACTGAAACCACAATGACCTATATACTACATGTTGCAAAAAATCAATAACCCTATTTTATTTCATAATAAAATAAAATATCTTCCCTCATTATTCAAATACCTAATATCTAGCCAATAATATCTTAAATGTTTAGTTGTATTGCATGAACGTAACCTTTCACCTACACGTGCCATTCATTACTAAGCTTTCAAATAATATTCATCCAATACTCCCCTCAAAAAAAAAAAAAATATATTCATCCAATACGTTGGAAAACATCGAAACAAACGAATTAGCTACCCAACAGAACCAGTCAATAATTATTTGTACATTATATATTGGCAGAGCCACTTGGCTAGACAGGAGACAACTCTCAATCACATATTCACATGCATTCTTATTTCTTTTGAGCTGCAAAACTACATGATTTTTATTTTCAATATTTTGAAGGAAGGAAAAATGACATTATTTGACATCATGAATATTAAAATTATGTCGTTGAGGCACATTTCTCAATTCGTCTCATCCATGAAACTCTAGAAGCGGAGCAATGGAGGCCCTCATAGATAGGGTTCATCCTTTTTTTAAGGAATATTAAAATTATGGGTAAACTTCACTTTACTAATAATCACTTTACTTTCTTGTAGTCGATTATATCACTTTACCCCTTATTTATTAAAAATTTTATTTACCCTACTATACTCTAAAAAAATGGCACAATTATCCTTATCTATTATTTTAACAGAATAAATTATATTATATAAAAGTATTTTAAAATGATTGTTTTTTATTTATTTTTCAATAATTTTGCAACTTGATTAATTAATACTCAATTTAAATTTATTTGAACTTCATTAGTGTTGTACATTTAGTGGTTGTTTATATGTTTTGGAAATTTTCCTACTAGATTATTATATTAGGATACTTTCTATTAGCTATTTATATTTTGAAAATTTATTGTTCATCGTAAACTTAAAATTATGTAATATATATATATATATATATATATATATATATATATATGGGGAGGTTAAAATGAGACCACATATTATAGTGAGACAGTGTGGATTCATCTCAACCCTCTCTTATCTATATCAATGACAAAGATAAATAGGGGTTAAAATTACATTAAACATTTAATTAATGCAAAATAAGGGTATAATTGTCAAAACAAATATGTGGGGGACCATCCAAATGTGGAATCAGTTATTAGGAGAGAGAAAATCACGTGGGGAGAGAGAAAATCGCGAGAAAATCACGCTGGAGAGAGAAAATCGCGCATGTGCTCTGCCATGCAGTATGTTGTACACTTATCATATATTTGATGTATACTTAACACTTTTTTACTGTATGTTTAACATAATTTCACTGCATATTAAAATGGTCAAACAAAAACATGTGGGGACCGTGAATTAAGGAATCAATTATAGAAAAAGAGATAGAGAATCACACTTATTAATATGTGGGGACCGTGGATTAAGTAAAATCAGTTATAGAGAGTGAAAATCACGCTCATTATTGTATTGTATATTTAACATATATTTACTGTATATTTAACACTATTATGTTGTATATTTATCATATTTTTACTGCATATTACAATTGTCAAATAAAAATATAAGTATACAACAAAACACATATAAGTATACATCAAAACACATATAAGTATACAACAAAAAACATGAGTATACAACATAAGTACATACATAAAAAATTAACTACTTATACAGCAAAACACATCTAAGTATACATCGAAAAATATATAAGTGTACAGTAATCCTAACTGCCTCCTCGTAGGCCATCGTTTTCTCCACGTCAGCATCGTCTTCTTCACCAATCCTCCAAGTGTGACGGAAAATCAAAGATGAGTTGCTAAAGGAGAAGACTAAGCCCAACATAGCAGCAAAGCACACATCCCCATTATACTTTTTTTTTTGGGTTAAATCAGAAAATAAACCAGAAAATAATTAAGCTGATTAAAATTTTAATCACTTCTTTTTTACATCGTCCGCTTTGGAAAAAATGGAGTCCAAGGAACATTCAAAACTGGATTGATTTTAACCCCATTGGAATAAAAACTGTGGTTGTTCTTCTTCAATGGCGGCTTCTGGTGGTCGACGAAGAATGCCTTAGGGAACTGTTTGGGGAAGAATTTTTCAGAAGATTTTGCTTCTGGTTATTCGAAAGCGATGAACGATTCGCGCTAGAAGTTGAGCCAATCGAATTGCTTCGCGATAAGAGCGGCAATGGGCATAAAGTCCTCGCGTAGCCATTGCCGCAGCTCGAGCTGCGCTTAAACGAAGTTTTGGTGTTTTGGGGATATGAAATTACCAAATTTGGCTGAAATTATGTAATTATACAATTACATTACTGCCCTTTACAGATTTAAAATAAATTAAAAAGGTCTATTATATTGGGTAAATCTCAACCATCTAAAATTACAGATTTGTGGACAAGATTAGTCAACACTGTCTCACTCTAATTTTGTGGTCTCATTTGATCCAATCCCTATATATATATATATATAAGTACTATTTATGAAGTATGTGAAATATTATTATTAATTTCAAATATTGATTGAATAATCATAATTTAATGGAAACAATATCAAATTTAATAATAGTCATTTCAGTTGGTTAATATAATGAATGCTAAAATGAATATTTTTAAATTTAATATAATATATAAAATCATGGACATACAATTATTTAAATGATCAAATATTTAGTTATTGTAATTCATTAATTAATAATGAGAAACCTGTTATTAATAGTTTACTTGTTTAACACAATAGTATCTATATATATAATAGCAGAAGTCCGAAAACAAAATTTCCCACTCTTTCTGCTTATTATATTAGGAAAGAATTCTAAACATTATAAATGATAATTATTATAAGTTATAAATGGTAATTATTATAAATTATAAATGGTAATTGTTATATATTCTTATATTAGGAATGTATTATAAGAAGATCATTGTAATATATAAATATCATTGTATTATAGGACGTGTATTATAAATGGTAATTTTCTTTCCACCACAATTATATGAACTAAAGCTAATTAAACGTCAGTTCTTTCAATTCTTTTACATATTTTCATAACTTTTATTTGTTTCAAAACATATCTTTATCACTTTTATTGTTCTTCTACATATCTTCATCACTTTTTCTCATATTGTTGATACTAAATTCGAAGCCTAAACAACAAATATGGCTTCATCTTCACGTTCCCCTCTATTTCCGTTTTCATCAAGTGTCCCGCCAACACCGACAATATTGAACTCGAATACTGCAATAAGGAAGGGTTTTTATATACACTATATTGTAGATTTGTACGGAAAATATTTGGTGAGTTTCTTTCTTTTTATTTTTGATAGTTTTGTTGTATTTTTAAGTTTTTTTTTTTGTATAATTTGTTTGTTTTTGTATTATTCCTCATACTAACATATTTTTTGTTACATTTGTCGTATTTTATGTAATTATTGACGCTTCGATATTGTTTTTATTCCTTATATTGTATTATTGTTTCGATTTGAGCCAACAACTATATATGGTTGTCCACTAATTACGAATGATTATGTATTTAGGTGGCTAAATTAAGAGTAGCTCATGTGCAGTGTTACGTTATAGTGGTATACTTTCTATCATTTGTCTTAATTATCAGTTATCAGTCGAATCTCAATTTATTTCGAGGGCACCCCCACTTTCTTATATACACTATATTTTTTGAATCAGTTCGAAGGCACCCCCACTTTCTTATATACACTATATTTTTTGAATCAGTTGGTGATAAGGTATTAATTTTATATATTTTTGATAGGATTTTAGGACATTTCTTTTCTTTTATTTGAAATTTTTATAGATAGCACATTGATGACATACTTTAACATGATCATCTTAATTTATCCGATGAAGAAGTTTCTTCTCCGCACAAAAATGCAAACTACGAATGTTGACTCTTTTTGGATCTTGATGGTGGCACTAAGAAAGCTTCGAGGCGGGAATTCTCGATCGACTCTTTGAAGAAAACTAAGGCGTTTATCAAGAAGGAAAATGATTACAATTATATATGATTGATATTTTTGAACTACTTTAGACTTTTTTATATTTGAACATTTTTTATGTCACTTTTTTATGGAGTGTTTCTATGAACAATGTAGTATTATTAATGAAATTTTTGTTTCTTATATCATGCTCTGGAACAAATATCTGAATATTTGTTTTGTATTGGTTCAATTGCAATTAGTATAATTTTTCTAAATTAGTATTCTTGATTACATTTGTATTTGAATTATACTTTTACTATATGTTCATTACAAATATAAATGATATTATAATTTTTGAATAAAAAGTCTTATAGCTTTTGGATAATAAAAAGCCTTATATCTTGCATTTACATACTAATGTGTCGATTAATGCTAATTCGTCGATAAGTTTATTCATAAATGTCGAAACTCTCTGAAATATTGGATTGTTATATTCTCTGTTACCATTAAGTTGATCATGTCCCCCATTTTTTCGGCAAAAACAAGAAAAAATCAAAAAATATAAGACTTTTGTCCCCATTATAATTATACCAAAAATTACCAAATAATAAGATTTTTGCAACAATTAATTATTGTTATAAATGGTATTTTACTTATTAATTTATTATTATACTAAAAGTTACCAAATGTTAGGACTTTGTAATAATTGTTTAGAGAGGAAAAATATGTTATCGATTTTGCATTTATTATTGCAAATCAAGAATCTAAAATTCAAAGTTTACCAAAAGATATGTTACTCATAATAATATATATGCATCATTATGAATATTCCTATCATTTTATACAACTATAAATTAGGATTTTTAAAAAGTCATCATCATTACAAATATGCATTATCGTCATAAGATTTTAAAAAATGATAGCAGTGATATCAAAGACTATCTATTATTATAAGATATATCTATCGTAGTTAATGTATATCTATATATATATATAGATATATCTATAGTAGTTAACGTATATTATTTTTTAAAACTATATATAATCTTCCATTTTTATGCTTAAAAGAAACATAGTAGTGAACGTATATAATTTTTAAAAACTATATATAGCTTTGATTTTTATCCACTAATTGGTTGTTGACTTTTATTGTATTCCTAAATTATGTATGAATATAAATTAGAAAAATATTATAAATAATATTAAATTAGGAAAATATTATATAAAAATTTGGATTCCAAAATAAAAAAATATCCGATCTTTTTAATTCTTATATTCAGTGATATTTTAGATTAGAAAAATATTATAAATAGTATGTAAATCGAAAGTCAATTCAAACTTTCCCTATTACTCAATACGGAAAGTTAAAATGGACGAATTATATTCCACGAAATATTTATGATAATATTTTATGTATCTTTTACCATTGATTTTTATGATTCAATTGGACGTTAACTTATTTCTATTGAATTCAATTGTTCAAGTTATAAGTACTAATTGTTTTTTCTCTTAACTGCTCAAAGCATAATTATTTCTTTAATCTATAAAACTTTGCATCGGGTTTTACAATCTCTTTTGATTGATTAATAATCTGCATTGTTGATCAGAATGCCAAAACTCACGGGGTCTACAATTATTGGAAATAAACGACATAGAACAAACATAGAGAGCAATTGTACGATTTCTATTCTTTTTTTCAGTAATAACATTTGAAAGTTCATAAATTTATATAGTTGTTACTGTTGTTTAATATAATTTTTTTATTAGTTGTTTAATATAATTAGTTTATCAAAATGAGTTGCATGTATTTATTACTGTAAAAAGTCATAAACTCTTTATGGGTGAAGGAATCAAAATTAAAAATAAGGACATATTGATAAAGGATAAATCTAAAATATTACCAATTTAACTAAAATCCGACATCTGGTGCTACGACTGTCTGCTTCTCGAGCTTCTGACTTGGAGGATCCCCGCAAATTCTGTGCCGCCGGGGATCAATGGCGTAGATCTCTGCGAGTTGGTCCACCACGCCATAAGAGAAGAGTGGATAACGGAGATATTTGATTCGGAAATTGCGGTGGTGAGAGGCGCGAACCAGTTGATGATGAGGCTGATAAGATAATGATGAAATGCTCAACAGAAAAATCGTCGGAGAAGCGCCATGATTGTTATTCAAGATAACTTAGGAGATAATTATTTAATTTCCCCTAAAGTTTCATCATTTTTATTTTTCACCCCTATGCTTCTTAATTTTTTTTTTAAATTGTTTTTCTCTCTTAGTTTTTATTATAATAATTATTTGACATATATTTTAAAATTTCAATAAATATAAATATGACTTTATTGACATGATTTTAATTATGCAGAATTGTAAGGAATTCCAATGGACAATATGTTTACTCATCTATATCATTCATTAAACTTTCAATTCTTTTCACTTTTAACATTAGGATTTTACCGTATTACGCTTTTATATGTATTCATTCTTTAATAGTCATAGACTCTTTTCCATGTCTCACAAAATAATTGGTACTTTGTATGTGTACATAAACTATTGGATTCTCAGGATCCACATCTACAGATCGCGGCACTAAAAAGTCCGAGAAACTTACAAATAGTGAACATTTTGAATTGAGCACTGTAACCTATCCATTTTCAAGATTACCTTTCCGTGATATTTCAAATGGTAATTTTCATAGGCAAAACCTTAAATTTATTTGTAATTGGTTAAATTAATTTTGAAGTTTATATTTTCATCTACATTTCTTACACATTGCAGTTTTCGTACCAAGGAATACAGTTCTAAGTTATTTGTCAAGTTTAAATGAAAAGAACGCGTCTACATCTTATCCATGTACACAAGCAAGGATTGTAGCTTCAACTGTTACAAATTTGGAATCTGGTATACTACAGCAAACACCATCCAGAAAAAGGACAACTGCAGCAAATAATGTTCATAATGATGGTAACTCCATAGCCATAAATAATATATATAATTATTATCTTAACACATATGAGTGTTAATTATTGTATTTGATTATATATTATTTGTAATTGTTTAAAATAAATTTGATGTCCATTTATTCATCTACATTTCTTACATTGCTGCAGTTTCGTACAAAAGGAATACAGTTCCAAGTTTTTGTCGAGTTTAAATGAAAAGAACGCGTCTACATCTTATCCATATACACAAGCACATATTGTAGCATCAACTGTTACAAATTTGAAATCTGGTATACTACAACAAACACCATCCAGAAAAAGGACAATTGCAGCAAATAATGTTCATAATGATGGTAACTCCATACCCATAAATAATACATATAATTATTATCTTAACATCGATGAGTGTTAATTATTGTATTTGATTATATATTATTTGAACAATTGTTATATTTTTTTATAGTGCTTTTTTTATATTGTTTAATAACCTTATAATATTTACATAGTAATCATATTTACCCATTTCCATGGAAATTTTATACAATATTCGATTTTTGCATCATAGGTTATTGGGACCTGGGAGATCCATCATTTAAATGTGAATATTGCTCTACACTTTTTTGGTATGACGAGAGATTGAATTTCATGAAGCCAAAATACTCTAGATGTTGTACACATGGGAAAATCCAATTGGCCTTAATGAGGAAACCCCCACAAGCACTGTATGATTTAATATTTGGTATAAGTGATAAAAGTAAACTTTTTATCGAAAATACCAGGTCATACAACAACATGTTTTGTTTCACCTCTATGGGAGAAAAAATCAATTCGAGCATGAACACGGGAAATTCTCCTCCAGTTTTTAAACTGCACGGTCAGAATTATCATTTGATTGGAAGCTTGCCGGAAGGAAAAAAGGTGCTATGCCTAAATTTGCTCAACTTTATATTTATGACACTGAGAATGAAGTCCAAAATCTAATGAATTCGGTTAGGTATATATTTACTTTACAATATTTCTCTAAAATTATATCAAACATAAGATATCATTTAACGTTAGCTTGGTATTGTATTACGTTTTCATGCAACAATAACAAATTGTAATAAATTTCTCATGCAGGACCAATGATGAGATTTCTGATTTACACAATCAAATCGTAGTTGAACTCAAAACCATGCTGGATGAATATAATATTTTGGTAAGGTCGTTTAGAATGGCCAGAGAAAAAATTGCCGATGAAGGTATTTTAGACGTGAGATTACGACTTATTGGTAGAAGAGGCGTGGATGCAAGGAGGTATAATTTGGCTTCAGTTTCAGAAATTATTGCATTAGTTGTTGGCGATTTTGATCAGCCAATGGGTGACAGAGATATTATAATAGAGACACGAACTGGAAAATTGAAACGTATCAATGAATTGCACCATTCGTATCTTGGTTTACAATACCCATTGTTATTTCCTTATGGTGAAGATGGTTATAGGAAAGATATACCTTTTTCTGAAACTAGAACACCCGCTAATGGAGGTAGAAAAAGGGTTAGCCAAAGGGAGTTCTTTGCATACCAGTTGCATGAAAGAGATATTGAGTTTTCCACCATACTATTCTCATTCAAGACTAACACAACAATTCATTGTAGATGGATACACGATGGTTGAGTCATCAAGATTTTGGTATATCGTAACCCATCGAAACAAATGCACGATGAAATGTACAAGGGGATTGCCGATGCTCGACACGAGGTGAAACGGACCCTGTAGTCTTGAAAATCGAGTTGTGTTGCCTCCTTCATTTTTCTTGGTGGAGCATGTTATATGATTCAGAATTACCAAGATGCAATGGCAATTTGCAGATGGGTAGGATACCCTGATCTATTCATAACTTTCACTTGCAATCCAAAGTGGCCAGAGATTGTTGTTTTCTTAAAAGAAGAAACCTCAGAGCTGATGATCGACCTGATATTCTTGCTCGGATTTTCAAAGTAAAATTAGACGGTATGGTGAGAGATTTGCGGCGCAACAAAGTTTTTGGAAATATTATTACTGGTGAACATACCATTACTAATTTTTTGAAGTTATATTTTAATAATAGATATTTAATATTTTCTAGACCTAAAATATTTAAAATCATTTGTTTTGCAGTGATTTACACAGTGAAGTTCCATAAGAGAGGTCTTCCTCATGAAAGAGATATTGAGTTTTCCACCATACTATTCTGTCGAACACTAACACAACAATTCATTGTAGATGGATACACGATGGTTGAGTCATCAAGATTTTGGTATATCAGAACCCATCAGAAACAACTGCGCAGTGAAATGTACAAGGGGATTGTCGATGCTCTGATATGAGGTGAAACAGACCCCTGTAGTCTTGGAAATCGAGTTATGTTGCCTCCTTCATTTTTACTGGTGGAGCATATTATATGATTCAGAATTACCAAGATGCAATGGCAATTTGCAGATGCGCAGGATACCCTGATCTATTCATAACTTTCACTTGCAATCCAAAGTGGCCAGAGATTGTTGTTTTGTTGAAAGAAGAAATCTTAGAGCTGATGATCAACCTGATATTCTTGCTCGGATTTTCAAAGTAAAATTAGATGGTATGGTGAGAGATTTGTGACGCAACAAAGTTTATGGAAATGTTATTGCTGGTGAACATACCATTACTAATTACAAAAAATATATCATTGAAGTTATATTTTAATAATAGATATTTAATATTTTCTAGACCTAAAATATTCAAAATCATTTGTTTTCATGATGATTTACACATTGAAGTTCCATAAGAGAGGTCTTCCTCATGCTCACATTCTTCTTTTTTTATCAAAAGAAGATAGATACCCAAACGCAGTGATATTGATCAAATTATTTTGGTGAAATTCCGGATGAGATATCAGATCCTGTGTATTATATTGCTGTGCGAGATTTCATGATTCATGGTCCTTGCGGTCATATAAGAAAATCTTCTCCTTGCATGTCAGATGATAAGTGCACCAAGCACTTCCAAAGAGATTTGTAGAATCTACTTCTATCGATGGACATGGTTATCCAGTCTATAGACATAGAAACACTGGAAGAACGGTTATGAAAAATGGTGTTCCGCTAGATAACAGATGGGTCGTTCCACATAATCGATATCTTTTGTTGAAGTACGGAGCTCACTTGAATATTGAATGGTGCAACCAATCCAGATCTATTAAATATTTGTTCAAATATGTCAACAAAGGCAATGATAGAGTCACCACATCTTTTTATAAGAGTACAAGTGCTGATGGTTTAAAGACAAATGTCAATGATGTGAATATGTATTATGATTGTCGTTACATTTCACCATGTGAAGCATCTTGGAGAATTTTTGGATATGAAATTCAGTACAAAAATCCCCCTATCGAACGATTGAGCATTCATCTTCCAGAAGAGCAGAGAATCATTTTTTCAGATTCAGATCCATTGGATGAAGTCATTGAACGTCAATCGTTGAATCAAAGTATGTTTTTAGGTTGGTTTGAGGCTAATAAAAAATTCCCAGAGACAAACAATCTGACTTGCGTGGAATTTCCTCAAAATTTTGTTTGGAAGAAAGACACTAGAGAATGGGTTCCTACGAAAAGAGGATTGTCTTTGGCTCGATTTTACTACATCCCCCCGGGGTCTGGTGATAATTATTATGCTAGGTGTCTGCTTAACATAATCCGAGGAGCAAAATGTCATGATGATTTAAAAAAGGTTAACAATACCCAATACGGTTCATATCGCGATGTCTGTTATGCTTTGAGGTTGTTGGATGATGATAGAGAATATATTGATGGTATTACTGAGGCAGTCTATTGGGGATCTGCACAGTCCGTAAGAGGTTTGTTCACTACTTTGCTTTATTCAGACTCTTTGAGTCGTCCAGAATATATTTGGGAAAAATGTTGGAAATATTTATCGGATGATGTTTTATACAAACAACGCCAACTCAGAAAATATAAAGGTATCAAGTATAGACAAATTGTTATGAATAATATTATTATATAGAATTATTAAATTTTTCTATATTTAAATTGATCCAACTAATCGATTCATTTGATATTTTTTTAATGAATCGAGTGATGATAAAATAAAAAATCTAGCATTAGTAGAAGTTGAGAAGTTGTTGCAGAAGCTCGGAAAAAGTTTAAAGGATTATCTGGAGATGCCAGTACCATATGTCATGAGTTGTGATATCTTTCACAATAAGTTTATTTCTGATGAAATGCAATACGATCGTCAAGCGAGTGGAGAACACAGTAAATCGATTGAAAGTTTGAACAATAAGCGACATGTTTATGATAAAGTTATGGACTCAGTTGATTCGAATAAGGGTGATTTATTCTTCGTATATAGATATGGAGGCACTGGAAAAACTTTTGTATGGCGAACACTTTCTGCATCCATAAGGTCTAGGGGTGGAATTGTTCTGAATGTAGCGTCTGGCGGCATAAGATAACTTCGCTTCTTTACGCAAACGGAAGAATCGGCCATTCGAGGTTTAAACTTCCATTCATTTCTTGAAGAATCAACATTGAAAATATCTCAAGGTAGTCCGCTTGCGTAACTAATAGTACATGCACATCGATAATTTGGGAAGCCCCCATGATGCATAAACATTGTTTTGAAGTTTTGGATACATCGTTTGAAAAATATTATGAGATTCCCGGTGATATATTATTGAAATTGGATCAGTTGCAGGGCCGAATGATGGTATTGTTGATATTGAAATTCCTGGTGATATATTATTGAAATGTGATGGGGACCCTATTACGACAATTGTAGAAATCACATATCCACAGTTTGGTAAGACTAATGAATGCTCAGTTTATTTGGAGGGTCGCGCCATCCTTACACCAACACTTGATGTGGTCGATTCTGTAAATGAATATATGACTTCATTGAACGAAGGGGAATGTAAGATATATTTGAGCTCTGACAACGCGTGCAAATCAGATTCAAATGTTGTGTGCACGCACTTGAGTTTTTGAACACAATTAGGTGTTTTGGAGTGTCGAATCATGAGTTAAAGTTGAAAGTTGGAACTCCGGTGATGTTCGAGGAATATAGACCATTCACTTGGTTTATGCAACGACACTAGATTGGTTGTTACAAAGCTTGGTGATCACGTTTTGGAGGCAAAGATTCTGTTAGGAAACAATGTGGGTCAAAAGGTATTAATTCCTGTAATGACAATGACTCCATCCGATCCGAGGTTGCCTTTCAAGTTCCAACGAAGACAATTTCCTTTGATTGTTTCATATGCGATGACTATCAACAAAAGTCAAGGAAAGTCTCTCTCTCATGTTGTACTTCTTTTGAAAAAGCCAGTATTCAACCATGGTCAATTGTACGTTGTTGTATCCAGGGTGACTAATCGTAAGGTTTAAAAATCCTAATTTGTGATGATGAGAATAAATGTAGCAACAAACTACAAATGTTGTATATAAGGAAGTTTTTGTAATCAGAAACTACATTTCTTCATTGACATTATTTATGGAGAGTTAATAGATTTATTAATACAATGTTGTGAAGATTTTTATTTATTAATAATGTCAAGTATTATTTTTTCATCAATGCAAGTTCAATATGGAAATATATGTATCATATGGATTTTTTTGTATAGAGGTAAAGTGTGTGTGAGAAAGAGAGTGACAAATATAATACCAATATAGAAATATTCATATATTGAGAGATAAATATAAACAAGCTGAATTTGACATTTAAGTTTATAATTAAAAATATAAATTTGATATACAAATATTTATTTTTATTTACTTTATATGAATATTATTATTAAAATAAAGTAATAAATATCAACTCATTGTTAATAAATAGTTTTCTTACAAATTAATAATGTTAAAATATTGATACACGTGCAACGCACGGGTGGAATTACTAGTTTACATTATAATGCACCAATTTTAGATATATTGAATAAGAAATTTATTTATTCTAAAAAAAAGAAATTTATAAGTATACATATATTAATAGAAATATCCTATGATAAATTAACTTAATAGGAACTATATTTAATTTAGTAAATACCGATTACATTTGACTATCAACAACTTAAACGATTTAATACCATTAAATGAATTTATGAGACATTCAATAAATTTTAAAAACATTTATAAGGATAATTGAGTCATTTCTTAGAATATATAAGGACGAAGTGACATTCTAAAATTATATGGGAGTAAAATGATACCAACTAAGAGTACAATGAGGTAAAGTAACATTAAAAAAAATTATATCAACTGCAATCATTACAATTTCATCTTATAAATACACTATTGAGTCTTACACTTAATTTTAACAATTAAAATACCCATACAATGAACTTTCTTCGTATAGAGATAAAATATTTTCTCTTTTATCCTTGCCTCCCCACTGGACTATTTTCTTCTGTCATTTTTTTTTTTTGTGGGCCGGTCCTCAATATTCATCTCCATAAAAAAATTCTTATGAGGCTTGAACTTGAATGTACATCAAAATAGCAACCATGTGGAGTATTCTAGACTCATCAACCAATTTGGTTAAGCGTCAATAAGTTAATATTGAATTACACTAGAGAAGACCCAACATGAAGAGGATTTTCTAGTGGAGGCGAGGATAAAAGAGAAAATTTCTAATCTCCAACTATAAGAAGATGGTTCATTATATGTAGAGGTGTCAAAAGACCGGGCCGGACCGGCCTAAGCCCATCGGGCTTTTCGAAAAATCGGGCTGGGCTTTTGAGGCCCGACTTTTTTTGGGCCTTGAAAAATATAGCCCAGCCCACTAGAAAATCGGGTTGGTTCGGGCCGGAATTGACAACTCTAATTATATGGATATCAAATATCAATTAAATCCAATTACCATTATTGTAAATTAACCATCACATCAATTGTGATGATTACAATTTTATCCCACTTTACACTTTTAAAATTTATTTTTATTTTTTCAAAACCTTTTCACGTTATTCTCTTTGAAGATGGAAGAGATGTGACAAGATTAACAAGTGCCACTTTTCCCCTGTCAAAATGATAATTAAGTTATCGTGAAAAATTAGGGTCGAATAATCGGACCAGATGTCCTGTTCCACATTATAACTTCACTCTATATTTTACTGTATTGGATGAATATGTATACGTTTATAATATCATTTTATACATGTAGCATACATCCAATACAATAGAATAGGATTGTGAAACACGAAATCTGATTCCAGATAAATACAATAGAATAGGATTGTGAAACACGAAATCTGATTCCAGAATTATCATGGAAAAAGTGTACTCATTTCGTCACACAATATTGAAGTGTAGGAGGCATTTCATACAGTCGTGGACTTAATAGTTTGCTGTTTCTTTTTCATACAGTTGCTCCCAAGAAAGGTGCAAAACCAGTAACAAAACCTGTCCAATCAGAAACTGAGAATGACATGATTTACATGTCCAAATACCTGTGACACAAACTAAGCTACTATTGGTGCTACAATTAGGGCCGAAAATCGAACCAAAATATTCGATACTAGATCCAAGATTGGTTGTTAAAAACTTATTTGAGCTTGGTTCTTTAACATATAAGATGTAAAACTCCGCTTGAACTCGACTTGATTAGTAAAAAAAGAATAAAATGTGTGTAAAAAAGCTACTCGATCGAGCTCGATTCGTGTTCAGCTCGACTAAAGCTTGTGTAAAAAAAATAATCAAATCAAACTCAAACACAATTTTTAAAGTTCGAATTAAATTCAAACAAGCTCGAACACTTTCTTTGGCTCGACTCGACTCGTTACACCCCTAGCTACGATTTATGCACTTCATTGCTTGATAATTTCGGTAATTCATAAACACTCTGGCCTTGTTTGTTTATGTTTCCAACAACCTATTTCCAATTTCCAACTATTCATAAAACTGAAATCATGTTTGTTTATAAATTTTCCAATGGAAATCATCATTTTCACATTCTATTTTTAACATAAAACTACATCTCAAACCTATAATTTCAATTCTCAACCCTATACACTATCATACATCACTCATCAATCACTATTCTCATCTTTTCATCCAATTATACATATGTGACCCACCATTACTACCTCTATCCACTTAAAATACTATTATTTTTTAATTATTTCTACCTAATGGGACCTACCACCCTACAATCTTACAAATATAATATTATATATTCAATTAAAATATTCAACCACTATCAACTTTTCAAATTATTATATACATAAAATAATACTTCAAAACTACTCAATCAAACACAATCTCATTTCCAAACCTACGTAAAACTCATTTTCTTTCACTCATCCAAACATATTTTCAATTTTCACACGAAAAACAATAAATTCTCAAAATCCATTTTCCAACACTAGAAACTAGAAATAGTCCATGAAAACATAACCATACAAGGCCTCTGGTACCCATTAATTTTTGGAACTTTGCTAAAAAAGATATTAATAAAAAATGACTTTATTAAAGGTATCTTTCTTCCTCTCATTATTAAGTCTCACCTTTAGAGCAAATTAAACCGAATCTTATTCCCTGCAACCACCCTCAACCAAAAAAATTCCTGCTTCAAAGTGGACCAAGAGAAAATGAATACAAAATCCATGGTCCAGCTACACCGCAAGTACAAAACTTTTGTCGCCTACGATGTCGGCGGAGAGTGACAGACATGCGAAACATTTGAAGGGAACCACACTTTCATTCCGTTCTCACATAACTAGTTTTCGAGGAAATAGCCTCCAACCCTTCAGAAACTGTCCGGCCTCCCACACTGCCGCTATAAGCCTTCAATATTAATAGTTCTACCATTATAATCGAGGGCTCAAACTCTTGACCTCTCATGGAGAGGCCAAAGAACATAACTTTTGGTCTGTTAAATAAAAAACATAACTTTTGAGGAAAAATAAGAATACAAGCTTCTATTACTAAAGTAAGATATTGATCTCAAAATATTTTTGTATATCTGAAAGTAATATTTTAAATACCGTACTGGTGATCAAACTGGCCAAGCCACTAGTACACGGTTCAATTGGTCGCACTGCTTCAACTGCCGATTTTAGTAAAACCTAATTATATTAATATAAAATGTGAATTTAATTTATTAATATGAAATGAAAAGTTGTATATATTTAGTTAAAAGGAAAAAATGTATATTTAGCTCAAAATTCAAAGAATGACATAAATATATTAGACATAAATATATTAGACATTAAGTTTATGAATTCTATATTTATAAAAAAAGAGAAAAAATACAAAGTTGAAGCTATAGTTGGCCGGTATTAACCGGTTTAACCACAAAATTGATTTTTAGGGTCTTATCGTACTAGATCGACCATCAGTATCCAGTATAACCGATTGAATCGGTGGTCCGTATGGTTAGGGGTGATTATAAATTTTAAATAACCGCCCGAACCGCCCGCACCGTGCCGCACCGCACCGTCAAAATCGATTTATCCTAAAAACCGCGATTAAAAATCTCCATGAAAAACCGCACCACTATGGCGGTGCAATTTGCGGTTTTGAAGATAAACCGACCGCTTATACAATATAATCTTCCTAACTATTTCTACATAACAATATATTCTTCCTATGATCGTCACATAATCTTTTATATTTCTGGATCTTGAAAATCATATTATCTTTACAAAACTATAATCTTCCTAACAATTTCAGTGCTCAAGTCAAGGAGTGAGACTTGTGGCTTTACACATATTTCTCATCCTATTTAATAATGATGATTTGAATAACATAATCCATTACAGATTAAGGATTAGTTGATTAATACAATGTATAGAGTAGTGAAGGCACAATAATTATTCAGATTTTGATACGGCCAAGACTAATATGTATAAACTATTTTACCTCAACAATTTGCTTTTACTTTTTGGAATCGGCATTTGCAAACCTATGCAAAGATTCTGTTATAATTTATATTTTGAAAAAATTAGATCTTTAATGGCTGCAAATTAATTTAAAACTAATCAAACTATTGCTAACATTTTGTTGATTTTGATGCATTTGTTACAATAACTGATTATTACTCCTACGAATTATTTTTTGTTGCATATCGATCAAAACCGCAAAACCGCCCGCCACCGCCCGCAACCGCCTAAAACCGCACTTTCGATTTTACTTTATAAAACCGTAATTTTGAATTATATTTTTTGAAAAACCGATAATGGCAATTCGGTTTCGATATAGTACAAAAAACCGTAAAACCGCACCGTGATCACCCTAAGTATGGTTATGTATTACAACAGTGTCTGCAGTTATAAATTTCTAAATATATTTAAGAGCTTACTTAATCATTAACAAGAAATATGATTGATTCATTAGAACGTAATCATCTGTGCTGATGTCTTCTTTTTTTAATTAAAACATCTTAATGAAGAATATCTTTGTAAATCTATTATCAAACCTAACACACAACTACATATATATTAAACAAATTTTACAGGAGGTACTAAAATTAACCCAAGCATATTCCTTTTACTCCTATATTTCTTCTCTCTTTCCTTACCAGACAATGCCAAAATAACACACACACACTGGAGTATTATCATCCACTTCAAAGCTATTTCTTTCAAAGCAATTTTTTTTTTTTTGCTGTAAAGTTCATTTTCTTCTCCGTATTTAGGCAAAAGAAAAAAAAAAAGAAAAAGATGAAATAGATCTATAATATATATAAAAAAGTGAAAAACAGGGCATTTTCCCCTGTTTTTCTTGTGTGAAAAATCAATGGCTGAGATTTCTGTAAAGAATCTAGCTTTAGAGTGGCTACTGGGATCGACGGTGGATGTGGGAGGGCATATTGGTCATTTATGGAAGATAATCAGAGTGTGGTTTGTAGTTCCATTGCTGAGGGTTTCTCTGTACATTTGCTTGGTTCTGTCAACAATGTTGTTTTTAGAGTGGGTTTATATTGGAGGGGTACTTCTGTTTTTTAAAAAAATGCCTGAAAAAAGATATATATGGGAGGCAATGGTGGATGATTCAGAAATTGGGAATTTGGGTTTTCCTATGGTTCTTGTTCAGATTCCTCTGTTCAATGAAAAAGAGGTCAGTTTTTTTTTTTTTGGATTTGCACACAGACACACACATGGGTGTGTGAGAAAAAAAAAGGAAAATTAGGTGAGTATTTTTGTTTTGTGTTGGTGTGTAGGTTTACAAGCTTTCAATTGGTGCAGCATGTAATCTATCATGGCCTGCTGATAGGATACTAATTCAAGTAATGGATGGTTCAACTGACACTGTCATCAAGGTATTATTGTTATCTTCAAGAAGTCTATCTGTCTATGGGTAAATTTACAAAATTAGTCTTGTAACCAAAAAGGGGTCACGAGAATATCCCGCAAAATGCACGGTTTAGTAAATAAATCATGTAATTTATACTTGAGTGTTAATTTTGGTTCTAATTTCCCCGGATTCAAATCACGTGAGCAACATATTTAATTTCCCAATTTATTGTGAAATTAGGACCAAAATGAGACTTAAGTATAAATTATGTCCATTTTTTGCAAACCGTGCATTTTGCGGAGTGACCATTTTTGCGAAAGTCGCGCATAGTTATATGACTATTTTCTTATTTGAATATTTTGTATGACATTTTTGTGACTGTCTTTTAGTTACGGGACTAATTTTGGCGAAAACTCTGGATAGTAATCTCGTTTTAACATACTCACAATACAAAAAACCCAAACTACATGAATTCGATTGTTGTCATAAAATAAAATTATGATAATATCAAGTTTTGGATATTTGAGAATATCCTTATCCATTGTTGTATTAGTTTTTGAAATTTCCACAACATCCATTCTCAAAAATAGCTGCTTCTACTTTTACATTTTAGCAAAATTGCAAAACTGGGCTCTACAATAAGGCTGGACTGGTAACTTTAGCCCTGGTTATTTACATCATGTGGTATGACAAATGTTATTCTATGTAACATAGAAAGGGATAATTACAAACGCTATCCTCAAGGTTGATCTAATTATAAAAAATAATTAATTATTTTTCAAAATCACAAATACCTAGTGTAGTTATCAATTATATAACATGTACACTATATTTGGGTTTAGTGGTGAATGACAAGTGCCTCATTTTATAACAGAATACGACATAGGATAATGGATCCCCATAATTATCACGTTCCAACATTATTAACATTGTAGGATATGGTTGAGAAAGAATGCGCGAGGTGGGCATGCGAAGGCGTAAACATTAGATACCAAGTTAGAGAGACAAGAGGAGGCTTCAAAGCTGGAGCACTTAAAGAAGGATTGACATATGAATATGTTAGAGATTGCGAGCATGTCGCCATCTTCGATGCTGATTTCCAACCCGAACCGGATTTTCTCCGGCGGGCAGTTCCATTTCTCGTTCACAACCCGGACATTGCACTTGTACAAGCCCGCTGGAGGTTTGGTAAGCCTCACCTGTCTTTTTTATCACTGTTTTAAAAATCACGCCTCTAGACCATTTACGTTTTTCATTCAATTAGGATCTATCTAGTCTTATCCGCTACGCAAACAAGCGCCTAGCGCTTTTTAGAACATTGTTTTTTTTTTTAATCATGTTTTGTTAAGGTTGGTTTTCAGTTTCTAGAAGTTGCCAAGTACCACACTATAAGAAAATATACCAATGACACATATTAGGTAATAAGGTAAACAATGCAATGTTAAAGACAAAATGTTTTAAGTGGCAATATCAAAGTTGCATAGATATCTTTAGTAATTTTTATTTTGTCGTAGGAATGATTTTCACAAGATAAAAAGCAACAAGTAAAAGAAGGTTTTATCAGATAATTTATGAAATGCAATTTGGCTATTCAATGAAAATTAAAATAAAGTCAATTCACATAGCCTACTTGCTCTACTAAATACCCATTATTTATAGTGTTTAATTAATTTTGTAGTGATATTTTAATTATGTTTTAGTTATTAATAAATTTATACTTCTATTTTATTTTTTTCATTGTAATAAATTAACACTTAACAGTAACATTTCACGTTTTTAACAAAATAAGATTTATGATGAATAACAACTTTAATTTAAATTTATTGCCTAATAAATATTCCACCGCATATCAGTTTAATACAATTATATTGATTAAAATACATTAACATTGTTGTCCGTGTTTTTTTCTTTTGCGGATCATTTAGTGTTGGACATTAATTTTCATGTAGCAAAATTTATATAGTGACTCTTGTAAAACGAAAAAAGGAATATCATCTGAATATTTTCCCTTGTTATTTTGATTAAATTAATATTTTGAAACACGAGTAATATGGGATAATTTTGCAGTGAACGCAGATGAATGCTTGCTGACAAGATTGCAAGAAATATCTATGGACTATCACTTCACAGCTGAGCAAGAAGTCGGATCATCCGCTCATGCCTTCTTTGGCTTCAACGGTAAATTCTAATGTAGGGATATAATTGAAGGAAAAAAAACCCTGAGGTTTGGTGTAATTACAAAAAATCCAAAGATTTTTGAGAATTATAAATAACTCGTTTAGTTTTGATTCCGTCTTATATTTTTCCACTTCATAAGAAAAATTCAAAATTCCCCTTACAGTTACCCCTTTAATTTTACGATAGAATCAAACCTTTATGGGTATTTTGTAATTTTGAAACATCTCTAATTTTTTTCTTTTGGTAATTATCCCTTTTAATATATTTACTAAAGCGATGAATCAAAGTCATAGACAATATCCATCAAAACTAGATGTAATTATAACCATCTTAGGAAGTGGTGGAATATGGAGAATTGGTGCAATAAAGGAGGCTGGAGGGTGGGATGCTAGAACCACTGCTGAAGACATGGATCTTGCTGTTCGGGCTGGGCTTAAGGGCTGGAAGCTTGTTTATGTTGGAAGCCTCCAGGTACATCTTATGCTGCCAAAAATGCAAAATTGATCCTATAACTATTCGAGTTCAAAAAATCAATTTAGTCCTGTAATTAATAAAAGAGGTTGTAATGGGATCCAAATTTGTGTGAAATTTTAAAATTAGTCGACAAGACTTCAATATTGAGGAATCCCACATGGATTTCTTGCCAACATGGGAGATGTAATGTTGGCTGAAAGTGATTGAAAATGTTATTTAACTTATTTGAGTGACAACTTAAATGACATTTTCACCACGAGCTTGTAGCTCAAGTGGTATCGCTCACCCTTTGTAAGGGTATTGACCAGGATTCAAACCCAGTATCTTTCAATTTCTTTGAAATTTATCTCCTCCCCTCCAACCAGTACTCCCAACTTATTAAAAAAAAACACTTAAATGACTTTTTTGATCCACTCTCGTTAGCGTTTTCTTTCACGACTTGGCCCGATTCATATGAAAAAGTCAAAATAAGCAATTTAAACATAAATATAAAAATAAAATCATTATTTTTCAAGTCATGTAGGTTTCTTCATGTGACAATATCCGACCAATTTTAATATTTTTTTGAATTTTTGACCATCTAGTATAATTTTCATGAACCTTTCTAATACATGAAAATGTCGAAATGCAATTGACATATTTGTGTTGTCAATAGGTGAAAAGTGAACTTCCCAGTACATATAAAGCTTTCCGTTCTCAGCAGCACCGTTGGTTTTGCGGTCCAACCAATTTATTCAGGAAAATTGCGATGGATATTGCTAAGTGCAAGGTTTGTATAAACAGTAATAACAAAAATTACCCTCAAATTTAATCTAATTACAATACACTCCAGTTATTTTTCAGAATTTCAAATAACCTCTTGAGGTTTGTATTAATTACATAATAAATACTCCCCTCTTAAGTCTCTTGATGGTACAAAACAAATGTAGGGGGTTATTTGTAATTTTAAAAGATAACTGAGTGTTTTATGTAATTATGCATAACCTCATGGACAATATTTGTAATTAACCCTCTGTATTAAGTATTAAGAGTTGGTCTCTTTTGAGATGGACACACCGTGTGACGGAAACAAAAATAATATATTTCTTGAGTACATATCCTGATATAGGACGGAGTAGGTGGGAATTTATCGAATCCCAGACCTCTAGTCTAAAAATACTATGTGGTTCTTTTTAATCTAAAAAATAATACTTTTAGAATAAAAATTAATATATTGCCTGAACAACAAAAATAATATTGAGACCAAATATTATTTTTTTAGAATAAAAGTATTATCTTCTACACATAAAAATAATTTTTTTTTACCATCTTGCACAAGTTTTTGACTTATTAAACAAAAGCTAAGCTAAATCTCTCTTGTGTTGCATACTTTTGACAGATAATCTCATTCTGGAAGAAGGTTTATATGATCTATAACTTCTTCTTTGTCCGAAAGATCGTTGGCCATACTTGTATATTCTTCTCATACTGTGTGGTGCTACCATTGACAATTCTAATTCCTGAAGTTGATATTCCCAAATGGGGAGCAGTTTTCATGCCTTGCATCATCACTGCCATAAACTCTGTTTTCGCAACTCCAAGGTTTAGTAATTAATTTAGGGATAATTACAAAAATCACCCCTGAGGTTTGACGTAATTACAAAAAACCCAACTAACTTTCAAAATTACAAAAAATACCCCTAAGGTTTGATTTAGTGTTAAAATTAAGGAGTAAACTGTGACATTTTTATAAATATGAGGGGGGATTTTGAAATGTTTTTGCTTATGAATGGGGTAAATATTAGACAAAATAAAACCTCAGGGGTATTTTGTAATTTTGAAAATTAGCTGGGGTTTTTTGTAATTAAGTTAAACCTCAATGGTACTTTTTATTATAACTACTCTGCTAATTCATTGTTTTTTACTGCATTTGCAAAAATTTTAACTGATGAGAGTTCAGAAAACTTTAGGTCACTCCATCTTGTGCTTCTTTGGGTCCTTTTTGAGAGCGCAATGTCTTTTCACCTAACCAAAGCTATATTTATGGGCTTGTTGGGGACTAAAAGTGTTAATGAATGGGTTGTCACGGAAAAACTCGGAGATGCTTCGAAGATCGAAGCTAACGGTGAATCGGATGCGCCGAAGGAATCACGGTTTAAGGTTCTCAGAGACAGGTAAATTTGTTTCTGTTCTTTGTTCTAAGTTGAACACTTTGGATTTCGTTGCATGAGTGAATTAATGGCTAAATTGCAAATTTGGTCCTGTAGTTACATGGATTGTCAATAATTGTTATGCATAGGAGTGGCCACGGTTCCGGAAACTGAACCTTGAAGGGACGGTTTTGTGTCGGGTTTGGAACTGCCGGTTCTGGTTCAAGGAAATGGGACTGGACCATTGCAGCAACGGTCCTTTAATCTGGATCATTGATCTGCAACGATCCAGAAATCAAGGCCATTGATTAATTTTTATTGAAAAAAATAGTTGTTAGCGCCATAACCGAAACCGGCAAAGACCGGTTCCAAACCGGGTTGGAGCCGGGAACCGATCAACGGTTCTGGTTCCTCCACCAGTTCCGGTTCCGTTAGGCTGGGCCTAGTTATACAAAAATCATAATTTACAAAAAATGTCTTGTAATTTTCAAAAAGCTCTCGGTTTAAATAATTTAATTTGATCGCGGGAACTTGGAAGGGAAAAAAAAACTCCTCCAAATGAGTTTTTCTTTTCTGAGTTTTTGTTCCAATCAACATGCAACTCACTTGGATGGTGTAAATTTGGTTTCCGCATCAACGAGTTTGGTCAGAAATGTGGACATGTGGATTTTTCCAGCATATTTTTCAAATTTCGGCAACCAAATGACTGAAATCAAGTCATTTTTTAGAATTAGGGGGCTCTTTTTGCCACCACCTATTGCTACAAGACTTTATTGAAATTTAGCCATGAATTAAACTATGTGTTTCAATAAATATATAATCTGTACTGAGAAATTGTTTTTTTTTGCAAATTTCAAAGAATACTACTGCCTGAGCTGGGAATTGCGGTGTTTCTTTTCGTCAGTGGATGCTATGGCTTTCTCTACAGAAAAGACTACTATTTCATTTACTTATTCCTTCAAGCCATCACCTTTACAGTTGTGGGATTTGGCTTCATTGGTAAAATACTCCCAAGCTATTCATAGTAGCAGCAAAAATCTGTTTAAATCCGTTATTGCATATTGCTCCCCACAGAAAGGATGAATAAGATTTTGAATCAGGCTTAGATTGGTACTTGAAATTGTTAACATAGTCTAGTTTTGTTCATTGGAAGTAAATAATCAGTTTAGTGGATTGTTCTTTATCTGTATTGTCACTTGTCAGAAATGAAATTGTTTGGAGGGGGGAAAAAAAAAGATAACACGATTCTTGTACAATTCTTTATTGTGACATTAAATAAATAACCGTTCATCATCCAAGAATCAGCATTTTTTATGTCACAAATTTATATCTTTTTTGTGACATTGGGGGTTGTTGGATGTTGTTCACAGTGGCGTAGTGTCGTCGACGGACCGCACTAGAATTTGGAGTGGCCTTGTTAAATTCGGGTTGGACTATACTGAAAATTCAGCTTATAGAAAAAATTAAGTTAAAATTCAAAGGCCAAAAGAATTAAGAATCACCCACCCACATTTAGACATTGAATGCTCCAAACTTGATAATATAAAGCTTTCTGGGAAGTGGGAACACTTTCCAAATAAACTTTTGGATCGAAAAGTCTATTTTTCATAATAATAATAATAATAATTGTTTTGTTGTTAATTTAACATTGATTTCTGGATAAGTCACTTCTACAAAAAGTTTGGATTCAGTTTGGTTCATCTGATTTTGGTAGAATATGTTACCAGTTAGTTCCTCGACTAAATAAAAAACAAAAAGAAAGAAAATAAAAAAAGAAGGTAATATGCTATTAGGTGGAGAAAAATTATACGTAATGCTGTTTTTTTAAGGCAGATCACTCTAAGTCAACGGGATTGACAAAATTCCTTTTTTCGAGGGGCAAGTCTTCAAGTTTTCTTCTCATGCACACACACGCAAATGTTAGAGGGCCCTGGGGTTTGTCCCAGGGAGGCCCCACCAACGCTCAAGTTAGCACGGTGAACGAGAGAATAAAACAGTAATTGAATACTGAATTAAATGAGAATTATGAGCTAATTAACTTACAAATGAATATGGGGGACCTATTATACCTGGGAGATGGGCCATGTGGGCCGTGTAGGAGAATTTGGCCTATGGGTCAGTCCACATAGGAGAAATTGCCCTATGGGCCAGTCCCAGACACTTTTGGGACGAGTTATTTTATTAAGAGTCCATTAAACAATTAATATTAAATAAATATATTAATTATTTAAATGTCGTTTTTTCCCCCAACAATACCAAAAGTAAATATTGTACACGGAGTAAATACATTTCATGTCCTTTCTAAATTCTAACTCGCAAGCCACAGTTTCTAAATTCTAACTCACAGTATCATGGGGTTATTTTTCAGTCTGTGGCATTTGCCACAGACTTTTGTGTTTCTATGGTGGGTTGGGGGGTTTTTAAAAATATAAGTGTAGGCGTCTTAGAAAGGGCGCTACTAAGTGGCGCTTTGTATGAGAGGCGCCCTCGACATGCATCTTTCTTTTTTTTTTACGCACGTAGGCGCGGTTTGACTGCGCCTACAACTTTTTTTTTTTTTTGAAATTTAATTTTTAAATATAAAAATACAATTTTGCGGATATTACTGAATCGAAATATTACTCAATCGAAAATTGTATTTTTATATTTAAAAATTAATTTTCGAAAAAACAATTCAGGTTGTAGGCGTCAGTCAAACTGGCGATGTTCCTGTTGCTTGCGTACCGATTTCGCGTACTTATGTTGTAATAGCATGTTGTATCATATTTCAGTATTTTAATTAGGGGTGTCAATTTGGGTTGGGTCCGGGTTCGCAGGTTCGCGTGTCAAAAACAACCGACATTAATTTTGTGTTAGGTTTGATTGTCGGGTCCTAAATTGACACCCCTAATTTTAATATACAATTCCCTGGTTGTTTTTCAATTATATGGTGTAAACTTTTTTATGTAATCGTGTTTCGATTGAGTAATATTTCGATTCAATAATATCCGCAAAATTGTATTTTTATATTTAAAAATAAAAATAAAAAATCCAGGTTGTAGGCGCCAGTCAAACTGGCGCCTACGTGGCCGAAATTTAAAAAAAAAAAAAAAAAAAAAAACCTGAGCGTGTCAGCAGGCGCCTCTCATACATAGGGCACCTACATTTATATTTTTAAAAAAGCCCCAACCCACCAGTGCCACAACTGAAAAATAACTCCAGTATCATGTCACTCTCGTAATTCATAAAGGTGACAAGGGCCCGGATCACTACAGAAATTGGCACGAAAAATCGGCCCAGATCAGTAAAAGGCAATTTGGGATGACTTTGTATATATGATGGGCTTAAATTGGGCCTTGGAATTATATCTCATAGAGCTCGTGAGCTAAGGCGACCCAAATTTGAACCCACCACACTGTTACCCATTTATTGTATATTATTATAGTTGTGATTTCAAAACTTTTTATTTATATTTCTTTTGAAAAATATCTTTTGAGTGTGGCTGAGTAGATTTGAACCGTTACACAGTCAAGACTCAAGCCAGCTACTGAAATAAATTTGATTTTGTTGATATAAGTCTATATATATTTACAAAATGTTGTAGAGAACATCCAGGCTGATAGGTATCTGGGCTATCCTTTTGAGATTATGGAGTCTGGGCCTACATTGAATTTAGGCGTGGTTTAAACTTTCAAGTCTTTACTTATTAAGACGAATTTATTTACCTCAATTTTATGAACATTGTTGTGGGAAAAAAGGCCTTCACATAATAATTATTACTATTTATTTAATGTATTTATTTAATCATAATTATTACCCAATATTTTTTATTATTATTGGACCACATATACAATTATCCAGCCTACGCGGCCCATACCAACCCAAACGCTACAAGGCACATCGTCCCATCTTTCTAAAGTATAAAAAGACCCATCCGCCCAATTTGTAATTAAGTTCAATTAATTATTACGAATTACATTCATATTCACTGGATTTTTTCCTTCATTCGCTAATTTGAGCGTCGGATGAGTCTTTCCGGGACCATCCCAGGGACCTTTTAACCTTGTTCTCTATGTGTGTGTGTGTTGCAGGCTAATTACCATTTGAAGATTCTACTAGCTTCGAAAAAAGAGTTGGACCATCATTGACTTGGAGTGATATGCAAATAAAAGTGGCATCAAAAATATTTTCTAAAAATAAAAACATGATAATAAACAATAAAGTCGAAAACATGGTACACATAATCTACTTTCCATAATTTCTTATTATGCAATATTTAAACTAGATCTACACCTCAATATTACAGTGGAAATGTGGGAAAACGCAATTGGCTTCTATTATCCTAAGAAATTCTCCTTAATTGGGCCCTTAATCTTTCTTTGCCGACAGTTGAGATTAATTTTAGTTTATTGGTCTTAAAATAATCGTCAGAAACATGATTAATTTTTAGTAAAAGAAAGAATTAGACAAGGAATGGCCTACTTGGACCAGTTTTCTGACACGTGGCCTGCTGTTTGCATTTTGTTTTCATCTTTCCCATGCTTCAATTATTAGGTTTGCCTTGGCTGGATTAAGTACAGGGCTTTCTATGGTGGACCTTAGTGGCTTTTTTTTTTTTTTTGTCGACCCTAATATTTATTCAATAATATTTTTAAATGAATTGAATTTGTAGCTGATCTATTCAACGAAATTCACGGGTTAGTTACTACACCGTTTAACTGAAACTCTATTTCTTTAGGTGTGCGTATTTTCATCCTCAACTACATCATGTATATAATCATATATAGTTTTGCATGCGCAATACACGTATTATATCATTGATAAGGAATTTTGGAATATAATAAAATATTTCTAAAAAATCTTATATGAGTTATGTTGTTAAATATTGCATTGACACTCGACTGATTACGACGACATTCAATTTTTAATTTGATGATAATAATTAGGGATAATTACAAAAAGTACCCATCAGGTTTCACCTAATTACAAAAAACCCAGCTAACTTTTAAAATTACGAAAATCATATGAAGTTTGATTCGGTGTTAAAATTAAGGGTAAAGAAACTACAATATTTTTACAAATATGGAGGAGATCTTGAAATATTTTTTGCTTATGATGGGTTTAAATGTTAGGCAAATTAAACCTCGGGGATATTTTTTGTAATTTTGAAAGTTAGCTGGGTTTTTTTGTAATTAGGACAAACCTCAAGGGTACTTTTTGTAATTAACCCTAATAATTATAAGGGCAAAATACATTATACCCCTTAAACTTGACCTAATGTACCAAATACCCCCTGAATTTGCCAATGTAACACTTACCCTCCTCAATCAAAGTACGTGGACAAAATCACCCTTCATAACAATTATTTTTTAGCATGTTTTAATAATTATATCTTAATTTTGATTTTATATTCTTTATTAAATTATTTATTTAGAAAAAGCACCTAGTAACTTAACTAGTTCAAATAAAAATAATATTTTAATAATAGATGAGTATAACAAATATAAAAAAAAATTAAAATGTAGAAATTATATTGATTATTTGAGTTCAATGTATTTAACTCTTTACGAACAAAAATATTTTTGTATATTGAATATACATACATATTCTTTTAAAAATTATTAATAATTTATATTTCTAATATAATGTATGTGTATGATTTAGTACGTAAGAAGAAATAATACATAATTACATATTTTCTTTGGTAATATTGAAATATTTTGAAAAATCTTCTTTGAAATAACAAATAACAAGATTAGTGTCTATGTTATTTTAATATAACTAATTGGGTGTGTTTTTAATTTATTTCATTCATAATATCGATTGTTCATTAAAGATGTTAATTTATTAATGTTATGTTTTGGACTATGAATCATATTGAATAAATAATAAACAAAATTAAGAAGTGTAAAAAAATATATAACTAAATTAGATTTTAGAATATATATTCACATTTTTTCTAATATTGAAAGTTTATTTAATTATATAGGTAATACTTTTATTTTTCTTTTCATATTATTTAAAAGAGTTAAATACATTGAACTCAAATTATCAAAATAATTTCTATATTAAATATTTTGTATATTTGTTATACTCATCTATTATTAAAATAATTTTAATATTTGAACTAGTTAAGTTAGTAGTTGCTTTTTCTAAAAAAAAATAAAGAATATAAAATCAAAATTAAGGTACATATATTAAAAATGCTAAAAATAATTATTATTAGGGGTAATTTCATCAACATACTTTGATTGATGGGGATAAGTGTTACATTGACAAGTTCATGGAAGTGTTTTGTACATTAGATCAAGTTCAAGGAGGTATATTGTATTTTGCCTTAATATAATTATAATAATTGGTTCCTAAAAAATTATAATAATTGATTGTATCAATATACTTCTCAAACTAAATTCAAACGAGACGCCAATAGTTGAGTAAGTCACTGCCAGCTATAGAATAAGTCGTCAGAAATATTTTTATTATCTCAGAGAAAATCCATTGACATTCAATTTTGATTTAATTGGAGAGCAAATGATTAGAATTATAAAATAACTGTGTACATTTGACATATGAAAGTACGTTGAGAGCAATTTGAATAATCTATTACGTGTTGTGCTTCATTTTCTATTTCAAACCTCACTCGTACAGGTCAATTGTACATTGATGATGCCATCGATATATTTGACGCGTAATAATGATACTTAGAGACTAGAAAAGGAGGTAAAACACAATTTAAAATAGAGAACTTGTATACTTTGTTATCGGAGGGTGTAAGTCATTGGACTCATTGAGCCCTCTCAATGAATATATAACTTTCTCTAGGTTATTATTATTTATTGGATTTTCTATAACTAGAGCATGCCTCATTCATAAGATATATGTGTAATTTTTCTTTCTTTCTAACTTTTCATCCACCAAAAATGGTAATTATACAAGGAATATCTTGAAATCGATTCTAAAGAAAAAGGAATATCTTGAAATCATTGAATTTTCATAAGGATCAATTTTCTTTCCATTTTGTGGCTAGTTTTTGGCCAACCATACATATAAACTACTATATGAATATTTTCTCTAATATTCCAGGCAGTTGATAATGAAGAGGCCAAAAGTGTATGGGTACATTACCAACAATTATTCATTTTTTATGGGGTAGTGGGGTAATGAATTTGAGATGATGGTTATTTTTGTCATTTTATTATCAAATACATGTGCCACCATATGCTATGCACATTAACATGCATTCTAGATGTCCTCACGTGACTTGACCTTAGTCTCCCATACATACACATATACCTTTGATCCAATCCAAATCTAATATCAAACACAATGTCAAAAAATTATTGATCATTTTATATAATTTCTACCATAAGTATATTTGATATTGCTTAAAATCGGCATATCATTCCAATCTTCTAATTAGCTGGCAAAATCTTCGGATGAAAACTAATCTGCAACACACAAAATAAGGTTAGGGGGCCCGTACGCTGATTATAGGGAGACCCTCCGATGCTCAAGTCAACGACCGTAGGAGAAAAAATCCAGAGCATAAGAATGTAAGTCGCAGTAATTAGTTCAACTTATCTACAATTGGCCTGGGAGGACGTTTTTATATCTGGGCTGATGGTCCGCATGAGCCTTGTAAGATAAATTGTGTCGCTTGGACCATTATGGGCCGCCAAGGTCGGTGGGGGCCGTATAGACCGGAGAATCATATATTTGTCTCAATAATTAATAATATTGGGTCATTAATAAGATTAAATAAATAATGAGGGTAATCGTGAAAGGACGATTGTATCCCCAACAATATTATTACTAAACTAATATTAATTTACTTTTTACTTTTCTTTTGAAATAAATAATGAATAATAACTCATGCGCCAAAAAAGGTTCGCATTTGACCATTTTGACCCTCGTCCAAGCCCCTCAAAGAGGAAAAACAGAAATCAATTGATTTTCTTTTGGTCTAATAAATAAATGGAGTTGTTTTACTTGTGATCAGTTGTGACAACAAAATATGAACAAATTCAATTAAGTATTATTTTCTTTCTTGAGTAAGATCCTCCGCATTTTACGGCAATATAATTGAAAAAAAATTATATTATTGAAATTACCTAGTAAGTTTGGTACACAAAAAATATCTTTACATTATAAATTTATAAATACCCTTCAACAAGGGCAGAGCTAGACCCGTAACTTTTGGGGAGAGGGGGCTAAATCAATAAAAAAAATATTAATACTAAAAATTAATATTTTAAAATAAAATATACATATAGAATAGAGTTTTCAAAAATTTTGAAGGGCGAAAGCCCCCCTTTGGAAGGTGAAGGAAATGCCCCTGCCCTTCAATATTTGTTTCTGTTTTGCAAATTTGTACTTATTGAGGGGTATTTGTAAAATAAAAATAAACCTGAACGGGAGTTACGGGATAATTTAATTTAAGTTCTAAAACATTCATAATATTTTCTTTTAATTTGTCAAAGTAAGACAAATCTCAAAGATAATTATTATAAGTTTCCTTTTTAAAAATATTACAAGTTAAATCACACATCCCCAAGACTTCGAACATTTAATTTGCTGACTAAACCTAAATTGTATAAAATTATGCTAAACTGGGGCTGCCTGCAGGTCAATCCCTTCCTATATATAAAGCTAATAACTGTAGGTTAACAAAGTGAGTTGTCCTAAAAATTGAATATTAGTAACAAAGAATATACCCATTAGCTGATGACATTAGCTGATTTGTAGATCGAGTTCAATTAAATAATATTTGAGTCAAGCTGCACAAGTTTTGATTCTTTTTTAGCTTATATTAAAACGAGTTGTAATTAAAACCGTAATTATAAATTGTCACTCAAAAGACTCGTAAGTTTTTCACTGATTTTATTTAAATTTGCATACTAATGTTTTTTCGTAGAAATTGTATAATGTTAGAAATTATAAGCAAACATAAATAATAAGGATAATTACAAAAATAACCCCGAGGTTTGGATTAATTACAAAAAAACTGAGAGATGTTTGACAATTACAAAAGACCCATTGAAGTTTGATTTTGTGTTAACTGTAAGGAGTAATTATTGTAAATTTTACAAATGTAAGTTTAAACTATTTTCGCTTATGAAGAGGGTAAAGTGTAATTCAAACAAACCGATGGACTTTTTGTAATTTTAAAAAAATTATGATTTTTTTTTATATTAACCTAAACCTCAGGGATAGTTATTGTAATTATCCCTAAAGAATATTCCCAATAACAAAGTATAGTAATAATACATAGTAACCATAAGTAAATAGTATATATATATATATATATATATATATATATACATTTTTGTCAACAAACAATAATACCAGTGGCAGATCCAGAAATTAGTAGTAGGGTGGGCTAAGAAGTAAAAATTTCACTACAATAAAAATGGGGATAAGGATAAAAATGTCCAACATTCTAGAAAAAAGGACATTTGTACGCTCCTCCTCTTTTTTCGAATATTTTTACGCTCCCGCCAATTTTCCCGGATTTTTTGCGTTGTTGTTTCAAGGTTTTTTCAAACATGTTTAATCTAATAAAATTTTAGTGAAAACATCGAAAACACATAGAAACAACGAAGAAACAATAGAACAATATTAAAAACTATATAGAAACAAGCCCGAAACAATATAAAAGCAATATAAAAAAAACATAAAAATATGTATAAAAAAAATACAAAGTTAGTGTGTGGCAAAATCAATATCATAACACAAAGTTAATGACCAATGGCCATCAACGTATCACAAAATAGAGATCTGACGGGTGGAATTGGAAAAAGTACAGGTGAAATCAATTTGGATTGTTAGTTGTTATTTGTTAAATATTTCTACACAGTAAAGAGAAGTGGGCATGGTAAATTGTGGGTTGGGCTAATGTAATAAAAATAATTAATAAATATGCTATTAAAGGAGCTTTTACAAAATTTGCACTGGGCTCCAGCCCAGTGCTGCCCTTGAATAGATCCGCCTCTGAATAATACAAACCAATCAATATGAAGGTACCAATAAAAGGTGGTTGGATGGTAAAATGAAGTTGAGGCTCGACAAAATTTTCGCAAGACGAAATTGCCGAGTACACTATTTTCGCAAGATAAAATTGTCCTATATCAAGTATTAATGATTCAATCAATCATCGCTCAATGTAATTGTCTTTACGATATAACGATCTTCAAGTTTAATTTAACAACACTTGCAAAATAAACGCACAACGAAAATATACTACAATGTGCTGGAATGGAGCCTATTCCATCCCCACGTTTCCAATTTTCATACTCACTTATGTTTTAAGTGACTAGCTAGCTCACCCTTTGTGCATTAATTTTTCAGCACCCGAAATTGATTTTGAGAAATTGCAAACGATAATCCCATATGCTCACAACGTAGATACAACACAGATACATCAGATTTACAAAGGTATTACCACCAGACTACTAATAGATTCATTTTTATGATACCATTTTCACATTCACATTCTTGCTTTGTCATGTACACTATTTGAGTCCTTTTCCTGCAAATTTAGATTGGACCCATGAAATCCGCTAATCACAACAACATCGTCCCAATGTTTATTTAACACATTATTAAACTCTAAAATCAATAAAGCATTATATATAGTATTATTACTGTTACCTTTAGAAAATAGAACATTTGTATAAAGTCGATTAGTTTATTGGTACTGTAATATCGTGATGATATTATGATAGGTGAGAGTGTGTTAGGGCTTCATTATCAACAAATTACAATTAACTGCAGTTGGTTGTAATTTTTATAATTAAACTATAAACTTTGGTGATTAGGAATCAAAGTTGGCACGTTGTATGAGCAATAACACAAAGATTGAGCAATAAAAGGTAATTGAGATTTATTGCACAGAATAAAACAATGATTGGCAGTTGGGAAACGCATTACGTGTTTAAAAATATTGTTCAACTATATAGTGAATTTTAAGGATTTTAAAATCATATCAATATTAATAATTTGGATTCCGACTTTGACTAAAAGGTATTTATGTTTGAAATTGAATGCTATACGTGTAATGAAAAGCAATGTTTACTTTGGTTTAATATAAATAACTAAATATAGTTTTAGTATTTCACATGATAAAAAAATATTATTTGAAAATTAAATAACACGATCTTTTAGGTTTAATTGAAATTTTAGTTAGGTAAAGCTTGGCAATTATTCATGTAACTTCTTAATATGTGGCAATTTCTGTCCTTGATGATTTTACCTTTTAGTCAAAATAGCAATTCCAGTCCTGAAACTTTTAGAGTTAATCTAAATTCTTGATGTGGCAGTCGGTCCTTGACACTTTTACCCTTTAGTAGAAATACAAATTCCTGTGTTGCAATTTTTAGAGATCATAGGTATTTTGATTATTTTGGGTATGTTGGTTATTTTGGATATTTTTGCTAAATGACAAATGAATATATAAACACTCAATTGAGACCAAAATCGCATATAAGCAGAACTTTAGGACTAATAGTGCACAAATTAGAAATTATAGAATCAAAATCTTAGAGGATCAAAATTAATAGCTTCATATAGTTATAGGACCAATTTTGCAATTATGCCCCGATCTTGTATGAACCTCAATTTTATGACCTGACAAGACCTCGTCCCATGTTGGTACTCGAAAAGGCTTGTCAAGTACTATTAATGTTTGGAAACGTTAATTATATGCCCAAATAATTCCAATAAGTCGACCGACGAAAGATTTTTTTTTGCATAATCTCGCAAATTTCTGCGCTGCTTTGATCAGCTCTCTACTTTTGACTAAAGAAAAGAAAACGAAAAAGAGAAAGGAAAAAATAATAGATGGGATGGGTTATAAACAATTTTTTTCAAAAGATAACAAAAGCTACTATTCTCTAGTAAGCACTTACTTTTCTCTCTTGATTTTAGTGACTTGATTTATGGTATATGCAGGCTGCACTTAGTGATTGTTTGCAATAGCTAAAAAAGAATTCAGTTTTTGATTTGAAAAAAAAAAAGAGTACGTTGGATTTTTAGCTATTTCTCCATAATAAAAAAAACAAATTAGCCATGTTTTTCAAAATATGTTTTTTAGCCATTTTTAATGCAAATGTCCATTTTTTCCTTTTCTTCATTTCTGGGGACGTGTACATAACTCGATACCGAGTTACATGATTCAGTATCAAATTATGTAACTCGATACCAAGACACATAACTCGGTACCGAGTTATGTACCACATCAATTTTTTGAAAAATGCCCAAGTACCTCATCAGAGAATACATAAAGGGTATGACCATCAATTTTTAGTCAAAATGGCTAAAAACATGTTTTTGAAAATACATGTTGCTTCGATTTTGCTTCATTTAATCATAATCTAATAGCAGAGAGATAAGTGTTTTAGATTTCTAATTCTATTTCTGGTTTGACTTTTACAAACAAAGAGCACTTTACAACTTTTCACCAAACACTTTTAATGTTGGAAATTTTGGTTTTGATAAAGCGGGTATCGACCCGACTTTGACCAATTTTTCGGTGGCTAAATATTTAATTCGGAGGAATTAAATTATATATTATTAATCTACATTCCGAGTAGATGTTTAGTAGTATTTTTATTTCTCAAACCGAATTTGGTGGTGAGAAATTAATACACGAAGGTAGCCACATAAATGGACATTATGTAAAGATTATTTAAAGGGAGATGAAAGAACATGCCTTATCCCACATGGAAAACAAATCATAGTTTATCCTAGTTTATTTACTATAAGGTGTTATTTGTTGTATAAACTATAACACAAGTGGATGATCACAAGTGGGCCACACGCGCGCGCCCGGCCCGTCCGTCGGCTTTGGGGATTGGGCTTGGTCAGGCGGCTCGACCTATTGGGCGAGGTCCTGGTCCACTAAAGTTTTGCCACTCGAAAATGGGCTTGACCCAGTCGAGTATTTGATGGATTTGTTGGAGCGATGAATAACGGACATTGTAGGTGTCAGGATTCGTGTGATTGTTGGAGTTGTAACTAAATGCGGTGGTGGTCATCGAAGTTAGCCCACTACCTCGATTGTTATGCGGTAGTGGGGTGTAACACCTTGGTTGTTACAAATGATTAATGCCCACTACCCAGTTTTTTCTCTGCGGTGGAATGGTTGGTTATTTATACATGTTTGTGCATTGCGAGTTTGAAACACAAATTCATACTCCATCAAAAAGCATACACTCATATATTCGCATTCCGCACTAAGTCCAAGAAAGTCTTTTCAAAGACATTTCTAGTTGAAGGTCTTCGTGTTAGTGGTCTTACTACGCGAGAAGAGCGTAAGTCGTTTCATCTTTGGAAGCAATCGTCAAACCGTGAGCACTAGCCGACGGACGTAATTGCTGCGGAAAGAGATTCGTCTCGACTCGGCTTCTAAAAGTTCTATCTTTTGTAATAGCTAGTTCGATTTCTTGTAATCTTACATTTTACGTAATTTGCCATTTGAAGGGATTCCCGATCCTGTAACTTTGTAATCAACAATCGCAAAGCAATTATCCGAACTTCACGATGGCAAGCACAAGCGGAACCCCGATCATCCCTCCGCTTTCCAAGATGAGAAACCGAAAAATTCATGGGTTTCGACTTCAAGAGGTGGCAACAAAAAATGTTGTTTTACCTGACTACTCTGAGTCCGGTGAAATATCTCGACCGAGGACGCGCCCCTGTTGTTTTGCCGAGAACGAAAGCGAATCTTTGAAAAATGCGTTGCGTTTGATGCATGGGGCAGGGTGATTTCTGTCGTAACTATGTCCTAAACGGACTTAGTGATGCACTTTACAAAGATGTGTGTATTGTCTTTGTGAAATCCTCCAAAGAATTGTGGGATTCTTTGGAGAAGAAGTACAAAACCAGGATCTTTGGCACAAAGAAATTTGTTGTCGGTAAGTTCTTGGATTTTGTGATGGTTGATTCTAAAACCGTGATGGAACAAGTTGAAGTTCGATTAATCTACATGAAGTCTCTGCCGAGGAATGGCTTTCGGAAGCATTCCAAGTGGCGCGCTTGATTGAGAAATTGCCCATGAAGTTGGAGGGATTTCAAGAATTATCTCAAACATAAGCGAAAGGAGATGGGACTAGAGGATCTCGATTGTCAAACTCATAATTGGGGAAGGCAATAGGAGGATTGACTCTAAGTCCAAGCTTGTCCCTATGGAGTCAAAAGCCAACTTGATGGAGCACGGCTCGTCAAGTAACTCAAGAAAAGGCCTAACGATAAAAAAGAAAAGTGGTGGAAAATTTGAAGAGCTTGCTACAAGCGTAGCAAACCGAACCATATGGCAAAGGTATCGTCGACCAAAGAAAAAGAAAACAAAGCTGCGATCCAATGCGATGTGGTTGAAGAAAGGGAGAGCCGAGAAGTTGACATCGGTGGTGGTGTTTGAAGCCAATTTGGTGGATAACGAAAGAATGGTTTGTGGATATCGGTGCCACTTGCCATGTATGCTTACGATAAGGATGCATTCTCTTCTTACATCCCATCGACCAGGAAGGAAGCTCCATATGGGGAATCACGCCTCTTCGATGTTGTTGGCGTTGGAACGGTGGTCTTAAAGCCGACTTCGGAAAAGGAGTTGAAGGTGAAGGATGTCTTTGCATGTCCCGGATATCCGCAAAAAACGGTTTCGGGTTCGCTCTTTGGTCAACCATGGGTTTAGACTAGTTTTTGAGTCGAAAAGTTTGTCTTAGAAAATTTGGACGAGTTCTTGGTAGGGGTTATCTAGACAAAGGATTGTTCAAAATGAATGTAATGATTGTACGCCCGTTTTGGCGAGAATATGAATAAGAATGAATCTTCTACATTTATATTGTTGAGTGCTCTAATTTATGGCATATTAGATTAGGACATGTAAATCGAATGCTATAAAAAGATTGGTAAATTTAGAATTGATTAATTTACTCAAGTAAACTCACAAAGAAAATGTGAAGTTTGTGTTGAAGCTAAAATGGCTAAATTACCGTTTCATTCGGTTGAAAGAGCACTTCACCTTTAGAGTTGATACACACCGATGTGTGTGATCTAAAATTCGTGCAAACTAAAGGTGGTAAAAATATTTAATCACATTTATTGATGATTGCACAAGATTTTGCTACTTATACTTGTTAAGAAGCAAAGATGAAGCATTAGAGGCTTTTAAGAATTATAAAAATGAAGTTGAAAATCAACTTGGCGTAGGATTAAAATAATTCGGAGTGATAAGGTGGCGAATATGTTGCACCATTTGAGGAACTATGTACCCGATCGGGCATAATTCATCAAACAACAGACACCATATTCACCACTGATCTAACTGATGTTCTTTGAGCGAACGCAAAAACCGGACTCTAAAAGAGATGATGAATGCCATGTTGATAAGTTAGGATTACCCCGAGAATATGTGGGGAAAATTGTTTTAATGACCAACCACATATTGAATAAAATACCACTTAAAGGGAAAGATAAGACACCTTTACGAATTGTGGAAAAATCGTAAGCCTTCTCTTATAAATACCTTAAAGTGTGGGGGTGTTTAGCTAAGGTAGCAATACTAGGAACCAAAAGAAGTTAAAATTGGACCAAAGACAGTTGATTGTGTCTTTGTGGGATATGCATACCAAAGTAGTGCATATAGGTTTATGATACATAAGTCGGAAAATCCGGAAATGGATGAAGGTACCATAATCGAATCAAGGAATCTTTGTATTCTTTGAGGATGTCTACCCTTGTAGAGAAAAATTAGAAGTGAGTACTAATAAAAGAACTCACGAAAGCGCAAGTAGTTCAACACCAATTAGTGAAGAACAGGGAGACGCAAAGTGAAGAGGTCTAAGACGGCTAAGTCTTTTGGGCCATATTACATAACATTTATGTTAGATGGGGAGCCAAACTCGATTAAAGAGGCTCTAAGCGATCCGGATGCTCCGCTGCGGCAAAAGCTATCAATAGTGAAATCGAGTCCATTCTGCGAGAACCATACTTGGGAGTTGGTTGATCTCCTGCAAGTCATAAACCTTTAGGATGTAAATGGATCCTAAAGAAGAAGTATAAAGCGAGATGGAACTATTGATAAGTATAAAGCACGACTTGTAGCCAAAGGCTTTAACAAAAAGAAGGATATGACTTCTTTGACACCTATTCTCGACGAGGATTGCGTCTATTCGGATGCTTCTTGCGATTCTTTGCTTTGCACAATCCCAGAGATTAATCGGATGGACGTCAAGACGGCGTTTCGAATGGAGAGATAGATCTTTGAAATGTACATGGAACAACTGAAGGGTTTGTTGCACCGGTCAAGAAAAGAAGGTGTGCAAGTTAATAAGATCCTTATGCGGTCAAACAAGCTCCAAAACAATGGCATCTTAAGTTTGACAATACGATGTTGTCAAATGGATTTAAAATCAACGAGTGTGATAAATGCATATATGTCGAAGGGACATGAAGCATTTGTCATAGTTTGTCTATACGTAGAGCGATTTATTAATCATGGGCGAGTCATGATACTATCATGGAGACTAAAAAGAATGTTAAAGAGGAACTTTTGACATGAAGGATATGGGGAATTTCTTGATGTAATCCTTGGGATAAAAATCGTGAGAACTCTAATGGAATTATCTTGTCACAATCCCACTATGTGGAGAAAGTGCTCAAGAAATTCAATCTTTTTGATTCACCATCAAAGACGCCCATTGATTTAAGTATAAATAACGGTTGCTAATAAAATAGAACCAGTGGCTCGGATGGAATACTCATGTATAATAGGCGATCGATGTACATCACAAATTATGCAGCGTCCGGACTTGGCCTACCCCTGTAAATATGTTGAGTAGGTTCACGAGCAATCAAGCCGTGAGCATTGGAAAGCGTTAACAGGGTGTTAAAATACTTGAAGTATACCTTGGATTATGGGCTATACTACTCAAGATATCCAACTGTACTTGAAGGATATAGTGATCTTTAGTTGGATCTCGATTCGAAAGATTCTTATTCAACTAGTGGATACATATTCACCATTGGAGGTGGTGCGGTATCGTGGAAGTCCCACGAAGCAAGCGTGTATAGCTCGGTCCACCATGGAATCGAGTTTATAGCTTTGGATAAAGATGGTGAAGAAGCGAGAGTGGCTTCGAAACTTTCTCGGAAGATATTCCATGTTGGAGGAAGCTATGCCTTCCGCGATGATGATTCTTTGTGATAGCGGTATATAAGAAGGCGCGGAAGCAATATGTATATAAAAGTCTAGACATATTAAATCGGAGACACAATACCGATTAGACAATTGATCTCAAATCGTGTGATGTCAATTGACTACGTAAAAAGTCAAAAAACAATTTGGAGATCCTTTGACAAAAGGAGAATCGAGATCAATTGGGTAAATTGCTAGAGGGAATGGGCTTGAAGTCTACAAAGTAAAAATTACTATCATAGTGGTAACCCAACCATGATGATATTTGGAGATCCCGTGATCTTGGTTGATGGGAAAACTAAACTATGAATGTTATGTTGTAACACTTGGAGACAATGTTATAACCCATCCCTAGAAAGCAAAACCAAGTGTTGAAAAACTGCAAAGTTGTGGTGAGGCTAAGTCATTTGACTTTTAATGATTCCTACACCTCGTTGAGGTTGAGTATGGCGGGATACTCGGATAGGAGATCACCTATATATAAGTGAGAAGTGCGGGCGGCTTCAAAGTAACACTTATGAATCCAAAGTGGTGTCCATGGCCAAAACGGACACAAAACGTGAGAACGAAGAAGGTGTTGAGACCTTATTATGTTATCTTTGTTGACTCGGTATACCGTGGAGGAATAGTTCAAGGCGTTGCGTCCACTAAGCCGCCGGTGTACCGATGGTATTGACTACGGAAGGTTCAAAGCCATAAGCTATCTTTCCGAATGCAATATTGTCTCTTGAGGATGGTTTGCGTGTCTGCATTCATGCATACATTAATTTCCACTCATATGGGGGATTGTTGGAAATTTTGGTTTTGATAAAGCGGTGTCGACCCGACTTTGACCAATTTTTCGGTGGCTAAATATTTAATTTGGAGGAATTAAATTATATATTATTAATCTACGTTCGAGTAGATGTTCGTAGTATTTTTATTTCTCAAAACCGAATTTGGTGGTGAGAAATTAATACGAAAGGTAGCACATAAATGGACATTATGTAAAGATTATTTAAGGGAGATGAAAGACTTATGCCTTATCCCACATGGAAGACAAATCATAGTTTATCCTAGTTTATTTACTAGAAGAAGGTGTTATTTGTTGTATAAACTATAAATAGTGGATGATCACAAGTGGGCCACACGCGCGCGCGCCTTGCCCGATCGGCTGGCACGGGATTGGGCTTGGGGCGGCGGCCCGACCCTATTGGGCTCGGGTCTGGTCCACTAAAGTTTTGCCACTCGAAAATGGGCTTGGCCGATTCGATTTGAATTTGTTGGCCCAATGAATGGGACATTGTAGGTGTCAGATTCGTGTTGTTGGAGTTGTAACTAAATGCGGTGGTGGTCATCGAAGTTAGCCCACTACTTTTGTTATGCGGTAGTGGGGTGTAACACCTTGGTTGTTACAAATGATTAATGCCCACTACCCGATTTTTTCTCCCCGCAGGTGGAATGGTTGGCTATTTATACATGTTTGTGCATTGCAGTTTGAAACACAGAATTCATACTCCATCAAAAAGCATACACTCATATATTATGCATTCTGCACTAAGTCCAGCAACCAGTCTTTCAGCACATTTCTAGTTCGAAGGTGCTTCTGTTTTAGTGGTGCTACTACACAGCAGACGTAATCCGTTTCATCTTTGGAAGCAATACGTCAAACCGTGAGCACTAGCCGAGACGTAATTGCTTTGCGGAAAGAGATTCGTCTCGATTCGGCTTCTAAAAGTCCTATCTTTTGTAATAGCTAGTTCAGTTTCTTGTAATCTTCTGTTTTCTGTAATTTGCCATTTGAAGGGATTCCCGATCCTATAACTTTGTAATCAACATTTAATTTTTGATTCAAATTGCAAACAGTGCTAATTTATGATTTCCTACTACTATAATAAATCACGCCTACTAAAACTAAATTGTTTGCAAATACTATCTGAGGAGAGTAGTGGTTGCTTTGTCCGAAATTAGTACTACAAGTTTTATTTGATCATATTATTAAAACAAATGTGCCCCACAAAGAGAAACATTGCTTATGTTGAGATATTTGACAATTTAACTTAGAATCATTGTTTATCTAATGTTATTTAAAGGGTATTCGGCAGCTTCAGCTGAAATTACTTTTAGATTGTTCAAAAACAATAATCTGCGCCACGATTTCACAAAACAATTTACTTTTTTCAATGATTTTCAAAAGTTCAATTATAATGAATATAATATACATATCATCTCTAAGCGTGGCCTAAATTTGGCTTAAATGTCAAATGGACTTAATAGGTCTAATACACAACATTATTTCAATATTCTCGAGTTTCTTATAGGCTCAGTCCTTATAAATGGTTTTTGGCATTTCCATTCTGATTCTACTTGGATAAGAAATCAAGACACATTAAAATTAGATTACCTTTTTTTTTTTCAAATCATTCTAATATAATATATTTTAAAAAAAGAGGTGTAGTTCACAAAGCCGAACAACAGGTTCAAATATCAAAAAAGATGCAAATATATCATCATACGAGAAAAAAAAAACGAAAAGTTAAGTTACGAAGAAAGTTACACTGCAAATTCATCTAAATTCTAACGGAACTTGACCGGCTGGCGGACCTCTGTTTATCTATAACATGTAATTGAATCCTTTTTGGCTCATTAGCTTACTATTTTGTCTACTATATAAGACATTAGTACATCTAAAAAGTAATTATTTTTTGGAATCTAGAAGCTAATAATCATTTTTTTTTTAAAGTTTGCAAACACTCCAGTAGTTATTTTGTGGTTGGATAGACATACGTTTTACACCATCTTTATATAAACATTTTGATATTTGGTACGCATGTGATTGATATATCTAACTCAAGAATTCATGGAGGATTTACGCTATAAATTCCAAGTGTCCTCCTATCTCTTTATTGTTTTGCAAGTTATAGTCTTATAGATAAATGACGAGTTGATATGATTGGATTCACAAACTCATCAATTCATAATCTAAATTTATTTGAAAAAGGTAGATTTATTTGACGCTCAATATTTTGCCAGATGGGATCCACTATTCTAAAAGAGTATTTCATTTTATATTCTATCACACAGATGATTGACATCTGTATAGAAATTACCATATTAATTTTTAAGCATAAATAAAACATAAATTGTGAAGTTTTAATATGATAATTTTTATACAAATGTTGCTATATTAGTTTGGATATCTAGCTTTTGTGTTGTGCTAGATAGATTTCATTTTCCCTTCCGATTATATATCTTCAAACAGACAAGAAAAAGAAATAAAATTTAATTCCCAAATCCCAACTTATCATATTTTTCATCTGATATATTTAAGTAATAATTACAAAAACCCCCTAATGTTTGGGCTAATTACAAAAAAAATCCAGAGTTTTTTGAAAATTATAAAAACTCCCTTGAAGTTTAATTCTGTCATACATTTTCCTCTTTATAAGCACAAAATATTTTAAAAACCCACACGGCATTTATAAAAATATTACAGTTAGTAAACCCTTAAATTTAAGATATAATCAAACCTGAGGTATTTTTTATTTTTTATAATTTTGAAATATCTTTTTTTTTTTAACTAGTCCAAACCTCAGGGTACCTTTGTAATCATCCCTATATTTAATTTGCTGCGCTATAGTCGTTGAAGGCGAAACCATGCCTCAATTACGCCCAAAATTTCGCATCCTTTTGTGTGAAAACAACATTTCTAGTTAGATTATATTCTATTTTTGGCTGCGATTTGGGAAATTGTGAAAAACACGACACTTTATAAATGATGCTACAACATTGCCTTAAAATATGATATTTGGTGATAAGATCAGCATAAAATACATATTGATGGTTTATGACTCTATGGAAATATAAAGACCGATATGAGATTTTATAGTGTCAAAGTTCAAACCATGTGTTGAAAGCAGGACTGGACCGGTTGAACCTGCATCATGTGGTTGGGCTGGTCTGGTTAGACCTAAAAAATAATTTCTACGGTTGAACCAGTCAAAATCGGTTAAACAAGTCATAACCGATTTTGATTAAATTGTATCTTTTATTTTTATTTTTTATACAAATTTAGATTTTTATACCAAAATAATTTTAACAAATTAATTTATGTTCTAAAGCAAATCAGCTATCACAAGAGATTATAATTATGGTGTAATTCAAAAGATTCAGCCGAATAAAAGTTATTCTGATAAAATGGAAGTATGGTTTCCTTTTCCAAAATGAAGATGTGGCAGAATGATAAATATTAGATATCAAAATTTTACAAAAATTAGGTATTGAATTCAAGTCCTGTAATAGTTGTTAGCATTTATTTCAACTTGTGTTTAGTTTTCTATGCTATAGACAAAAACATTTTGTCTGATTTTTATATTTATTATTTAATATTCTGTACATTATAGAATTCTTAAATTATAATATTTGTTTTGCGTACTATTTCTAGAATAAAAGAGAAACATCAAAGTATATGATGTTCCTCATAAATGACAAGTGCAGCTCACTCCAGGTCGAGTTAAATCCAAGTCACGATAAATCGAGTTCATTAACATCTTTTGTTAGGGTCAATTCACGTGCTGGGAACCAGTCTCCAACACGTGTAGACAAGGTTACAAGGGCTTCGATATATTCTCCGAAAAGTTCCTCTTATGCTTAAATTAACAAGTGTATGTCGAAGTAATTCAATGTGTAATGAAATTAAGGTCATAAAATGTTGTTAACTTACAAATTAATTCAACGAGACTATTTAATATTTACACATGAGATTGTGGATTTCATTGGCCCCATGTAATAAGCTTATAAGCCTCATGGGCCCATGGCCCTTATGTAATAAGATGAGCCTCATAGGCATGGTGTAATGACTTGGTGCCACGGATGATACGGATGACTATTAAACAATTTCCAAACTAAATAACTGAAATGAGAATTACAATTTCACCCCATCAGAATTAGAGGTGTCAAAACGGGCCGGCGGGGCGGGCCGGCCCGTGGCCCGCCAAAACCCGCCACTTGGCGGGACGGGGCGGGGCGCCAAGGTGGCGGGCCGAGAAAATCTCAACCCAACCCAACCCGCCTTGGGCTGCGGGTTGGGCGGGTCGGCCCGCCAAAAATTAAAAAAAATAAAAAAATAAATTTTTTTTTATTCATATTATTAATTAAATATACTAATGGATAACAAGTACATATTTTATAAAAATATTATATATACTTTTATAAGAGATAAAAATATAAAAAATCAATTATCCTATTTTTTTTTGTCTATTTTATCTAATTTTTCATTTTTTTTCTTTTTTTTTATTTTCTGGCGGGCTAGCCCGTTTAGGCCCGCCCTTTGGCGGGCTACTAAATACTTAACCCACCCCCTACCTTAGGCGGGCCGGCCCGACGGGCCTGGCCCGTTTTGACAACTCTAATCAGAATGTAGCAAAATGGAATTTTTCTAATAACATAAAAATGACAATATTGCAGAAGTTATGTCATTAAATATTTCACAAATAGCAGCAAAAAGAAATTAATCATAACGCCTTCTCGCTCATACTTTCTTCAATTGGCAAAACAGGTCCTTTTTTTATTATATATATGGTCAAAGAAATAATTCTTGAAAAAGAAATAGTTTTTCACAATCTTCTTAATTGACTCAAAAAAAAAGTCTTAATTGACTCATTCCAAATTTCCATGCACTAAAATGGTACTAATGTCAAAAAATAACTACTCTTCAATAATAGTGGGATTGTTAATTAATTTCTGATTGATACCACGTAATTAATTAATTCTTACATATTTCCACTTCAAAAATTAAAAATAATACTTTAAGGACCCCATGAACATGATTTTACTTTTTCGCACATAGTTTTCGTTTTGAGATAAGAAAAAAAACTAATTAAACATTTATAGAACTAAAAATTTATTCTAGTTGTATTTTGTCGGTGTGTGAGTGTGTGTTTTTGCACTTGTACTTGAAATTGCAAAGCCCTCTGGAATTTTTCCATTCATGTGCTGCTGTCTTCTCTTTGCTGTTATTCACATGAATCTTGCACTACTTGAACTTTTTTGTTCACCTCTACTTAGGAAAAAAAAATCAGATAATCCAATGGATGTTTTTCACCATACATATGTTTGGCTAATAACGGCTAAAAAATTAACTACCCTTTTCACTAGGTAAATTCCAAATCATTTGGATCAATGGAATCATTTTTTTGTGTGGGTGATATAGAGTCAAATTGAAACCATACAACAGGCCAAAAACCACTCCCACTCAAACTCACTTGTTAATTCCTACAATCATGGAAATACCACATTGATGAGTCAGTTTAAATTTTGGCATGGCATAAAATCAATGATTCTTTATTGTTTGGATAGTTCATTTTCATGTGAAAATGCATATTAACAATAGTTGGCACTTCACAAGGGTTTGTGCCGCATTTCTTTTTTGGAGTGTACGGTCTAATAGATCTTCTTCTTGGAGTTATTTGCATAAAATACTTATCGGTGTAGCATGAATAAAACCATTCATTATATGTAAAATTTATGCATGAAATGTACATAATATAGTGCAATAGAAAATGTAAAAGAGTGTAAAGTATATTGAAGTTTTTTTATTCTTTTAACCCCCTCATGGAGTGGCCTAGTAGAGTAGCGTGAGTTCTTGAGGCTAGAGGTCTAAAGTTCATATCCACATCTCTGCATTACTTGGCCGAGCCTGGCCATAAACCGTGCCCTTGAGAGGATTTACCTGGCTGGCTTCATTTGCAGAATATTACAATAAGCTCGATGGTTTACTAGTGTGCACCCGAAGGATAGTGGGAAAATCGATGTTTATCAATGCGCATACGAAGAGTACTGGCTGCAGATTCCCCTGTTATAAAAACATAGAAGATCTTGTACTATTTGAATTATTTTTAGTTTCTATAAATTTAAGGGATAATTACAAAACACCCCCGAGGTTTGGGCTAATTACAGAAAAACTCACATATGTTTCAAAATTACAAAAACATCCCTAAAGATTGATTTTGTCTTAAATTTAAGGGGGTAAATGTAATATTTTTATAGATGTCAATGGGTTTTTGAAATGCTTTTTCTTACGAAAGAGGAAAATGTAAGATGAAATCAAACCTAAGTGGGGTTTTTGTAATTTTAAAATACTTTTGGGTTCTTTTGTAATTAGCCCAAACCTCAGGGGCTTTTTGTAATTATCCCTAAATTTAAATCTTTTACTTGGTTATTTTGCAATCTTGAAATCTAAATCCTTCCTCCAAATTCAAAATTTTCAATCCAAGTACAGGCTTATAGAATGGTAGTTGACCTAAACCAATGAATATTGGTTTAAATTGGTTCTAATATGATTTTCTCGATTCATTACTTTCGATTAATAATATTTACTTGTGTGTTGGTAGCTAGTTTTGGCCCCGTAATTGGGTCAAGAGAATTTCAGTCATAATAATAATAATAGATGGGTCAAGAGAATTTGAGTCATTATAATAATAATAGATGGGGTTAAATGCGGATATGAACTCTTTTAAAGCTATAATTAGAAGAACTCTAGAATGATTATAATGATATTAGATATGGAAAAATATTTATATTTGCCTAATATATATGATTGACTTGCCCAGTAATGCTTATCCATTGTAAGACCATCTTCAATCCAGAGAGATTTCTGCGCCAAATGCTAAAATAGTGCAAAATCTCTCTTCCAACGAAACATTAAACCTTGCGCTGAATTGGTGTTGTGAACAGTATTGCGCCATATATGTCGTAGCATTGTAGCAACGCTATCCTCTATTTTTCTTTTTTTTTGATTTATTTTAATTTTTTTATTTTGTTATATTTAAATATGTTAAGATATGTTTCTATTATTCTTCTAACTACATAATTTTAATAAATATTGGGATTAAAAATAATAATTTGTATTTATGATTTTATAATTAATATTAATATTACTAAATTTAAATTTTAATAGTAAATTAAAAAAATAAGTATTTTTATTTTTATCTACCCGAATGCCACATTTATTTTTTCCACTTAAATCTTGTTATTAATTGTTTAATTTTTTGAAAGGATATTATTTAATATAGTATAGATTAGATATAATACTACAATATATTTTTTAATTTACTAAATATGAATTTCTAATACTATGTTAAAAAACAATTGGTTTTAATAAAATAATTTTTGTATTGAAATAATATAGAATATTCGAGAATATTCCTTTTAGTGCAAAATTTGAAATAGAAGGGTTGAAGATGAAGTTTAAATTTGGTGTAGAATTTGCACTACTCTAGTGCGAAAACTGCACTAAAATAGAATTATGGCTTGGAGATGGCTTAAGCACAAATGATTAAATCCGACGTGTACCCACTCTGCCCCATTTTGGTGGGGGGGTCGGACCAACCTTCACAATGTATGGGGTAGTTTGGATCTGATAATATTTTTTTATATATTATACAAATATATTATAGGATCAATATTATACAAATAGGGCGAGGGGACATACTCACCCACTGCAAAGAGGCACGAGTCTTTAATTCCCATCCTATGGTGGGGTGGGGTAGGATAATATTGCGGATCGGAGTTGGGTCTTTAATTATCCGCCCCCATTATCATCCCTACTTACATGACCACCTTCTTCTTTGTATATAAATATATGACATCCAACAGGGAACACGTATGATATTGATTTTACATTAATTTTGTATGAATTGCTTTGATCGTTTCCCTAATCCCCTTATGATTGAGAGATTTTCGCTTGAGCATTGAAGAGGTACAATGGGGTTCCTCCCTCTTTAGTCTTTACTCTCCCATCGCCCATCCTTCTGAACTTTTTGTTGTTATGCATACTGTAACGAAACCCTCGATTCATAAAAATCGCTGGAATAATGTAATTTTAATTTGATGTCCAATTTTTAGTCACAATATAATAAGGTTACATGTAATAATTCTGAAGTTAAGAATTTCAAATCCATAAAAATTGTACATGTTTGTTCGGGTAATCTACTAATACAAAAGGTTTCAAGTCCTTACGCACTTATTTTAAGTTATTTTTTGAGTAATTCTACCGGATTTCAAATCCATCCAATTTTTTTTTCTCAAACTCCTCTCTTAATATCCCAATTTAGTCCAAATGCAACCTAAAACAAAAAGGAAATAAAACTAATGGTAGAAAGAGCCCTACATTTTTTTTTACCAAGAATGTAAACACACTAGGCCACTTACTAGCCATTATGTGACTTTTTTTCTTCTTTTCTTAGAGGTAATTAACTACTAATTATTAATAATCCCCAAAAAAAAGCATATGCCTTAGCAACAAGAAAGTCCAAATCAGACCACATATTGACTATAAAACTACTTCACTCACTCCCCCATAACTTGCTCCACTCTCTCTTTCTCTGCTCAACAATGCCACAATACTTCTTTATCCATCTTCTATTCTGAAAAAATAGAAAGAAAAAAATTAGAAGTACTGTTTGGCTCAAACCAAAAATTAGAAAGAGCAGAGAAAATGTGGTGCTAAAACAGAGCTCATCAGATCTACTCATTTCTCAAAATAAACATACAAACAAACAGAGCATTCCCCTGTTTTCCCCTGTTTCTCGAAAATGGCCGAGGTTTCAGCAAATAGCTTCATACCGGAGTCGTTTCCGGGGTACACGGCGGACATCGCGGGGCAATTTGGTCTTTTGTGGGAGCTAATTAAGGCTCCACTGATAGTCCCATTGTTAAGGATTTGTGTTTACATTTGCCTGGCCATGTCGATAATGGTGTTCTTGGAGAGGCTTTACATGGGGGTCGTTATTGTTCTGGTGAAGCTTTTCTGGAAAAAGCCGGATAAGAGGTACAAATGGGAGGCCATGAAAGATGACTTGGAGATGGGGAATGGCGCTTTTCCCATGGTTCTTGTTCAGATCCCCATGTTCAATGAGAGAGAGGTCTGTTTTTTACTTTTTTCTTGGATTTTGCAGTTTTCACACACACACCCACATGGGTGTGTGTGTGGAGAGAAAAAAATGTGATTTTTTTTTTTGTGTGGCAGGTTTACAAGATCTCAATTGGTGCAGCTTGTAATCTTTCATGGCCTGCTGATAGGCTGGTGATTCAAGTATTGGATGATTCTACTGACCTTGTAATCAAGGTACATATTTTTAGATGGGATAAATCCCTTTTTTTTTTCTTTTTTTCTTTTTTAAAAAAAAAGAAAAAAAAACCCAAAAGTTTGGTCATGAGTGGTATCAGTTATGGAAATATCACATGTACCATTCTCTAAAGCAGCTTCCTTTTTTTTTTCTGGGTTTTTTTTTACAAAGAACTTTTAGATTTTTCACATTGGTTTGTGCTATAACAATTATTTGATTCTAAAATGGGATTTAATTGGATTTGTGGCATTTCTTGATCTTTTTTCTGATGCACTAATCTCAAAAAACCAGCACATTTTCTCTGAATTTTATGCTGTCTTACTCTTGTAAAATCCAATTTGTTACACATACCATAAATCAAGGCTTTGTTTTTATATTTGGCCATTTTCAATACACAAATATTCCTATAAATTCCTACAAGTGCCACCCAAATGTAGCTTTTAATTCTAACCTTTTTTTCAGGATATTTACACTTATTGTTTTACCAAAAACAGACACTATCATAATTGGAAGCTTTTTCATCAAATTTCTCCATTTGGGTCAATTAATTACATTATAGTTGTCTTTCGTTAGGTATTAATTCTATCTATTAATGTAATAGGATATGGTTGAGAAGGAATGTATAAGGTGGGCAAGCAAAGGTATTAATATTAGATACCAAATTAGAGAGACAAGAGGAGGCTACAAAGCTGGAGCCCTTAAGGAAGGCTTGAAACGTGACTATGTTAAAGAATGCGAATATGTCGTAATCTTCGATGCCGATTTTCGGCCCGAACCCGATTTTCTCCGACGGGCCGTCCCTTTTCTCATCCACAACCCGGACATTGCACTTGTACAAGCCCGTTGGAGGTTTGGTAAGTCTTTCATCTTTTTACTATAATAATGTATTTATGTCAGTGCTCGAAAAAATTTATATACTATAGTAAAATCTACGCCTAGTCCCAATTAATTATCGGAGCTAGATTCTCCTTGTTCAGTCTATGTTATTCTTCTGATTAGGTCCGTCTAATCATGCGCAGATCCCGCCTAACTCGATCAAGTTCCGCTTAGGCGCTAGGCCTCATGTGGAAGCCTGATTAGCATTTAGAACACTAGTTAACAAATAACTTAGACAATTCAGAAATTAACTTTTGTTCTTCAATGCTAGAAACTTGCGTTTTTAGGTCAATTGGCCTGATTTGATCACATTTATATGTGTGTTCTCCTCCGTACAATGTACGTCTAAAATAAACTTGGCAAATTCAATAAATATCTCCTATTACACTAATTGGTTTCCAACTTCCCATGTATCACCATTGGTGTACTACTAAGTACTAATTATGGTGTACAAAAAGTTTAATCTTGCGAGAAACACTCATTATTTTAAGTATTGTATCGTTCTTTATTAATCCCAAACCCCCTTTTTTCCCCAAACACATATTAAAAACATATGGATTAGTGTAAAATTGAAGTCACATATCTATTTTATTTTATTTTATTTTTTTATTTTTTTTCATATTCCTAAGGGAAAAGTGTCGGTGGTCTTATTATACTATTATCACTATTACTATGGGGGGTGAGGGTGTTATAAATGTTAACATATTCTCTCTGGGTTTGCCTTTTTCTCGTTGCTTCTTGGAGAGATTTGTTGCATGCTTTGCGGTACAGTGGACCCCATCAACGAGCGAGACTCTCCTGCAATTGCAACTACTCTTTGTTTTTGTCTAAAGTTACCACGTATCACGGGTTTGGACCCAATAAATCCAAATATTACAATTTCCACCCCTCCCACTTTTTTTTTAATTATCTTTTTTGACTCGGTAGGAGTGGGGTTTAGTTTAACAACCTCCACTGTATTAATGAGATGTTCATATAAAATTTATTAGTTCTAGCTACTCTGTATTTAATGAGATATTCTTTTTTTGTTCTTTTTTCCCAATATGACTTTCTTCTTATTATATTTGTAGACCTAGACCTATGAAATCTTAGAAAATATTAGTTTATAGTATTAATAACTTTCTATTTCAGATCAATGCTATATGTATCGTTAGTATTTTAAGTTATGTTGATATATTATGTTAAATTTCCTAGTAATTAGCTAGTAATTGCACCATTAATTTGCCAGCTGGTACATATATTCTATTTTCTTCTTCTTGGAAACGGTAAATAAATTTAACCTTTTCTTTGGTTTGCAATAACCTTCTTAATTAGCCATTTAGCCCTTTATTCCTTCACTTCTTTCTAGGTAATTTTTATTAACCCCTTTTTAATGCTAATGGAAATGTATCGTCAGGTATAATATTTTTTTAAATTTTTTTAATCAGATATTTCATCCGTTCTACTGAGATAGACAATTACAGTATTTCACACAAATAAAGAAACACAATAAATATAATTTAGATCATAATAATTTTCATATTATTTCTATTTTGCCCTCTCATTAAATGGGAATCTAATACTTCGAATAAGAAAACAAACCAATAATTTGAGACGTAAAAAACATGAAAGCTGACCTATTTTATTGGATGGGAGGGAGTAATAAATTAATTACTACATTATTTTCGTCACTCAAATATCTCAATGACGAAATTATCCTTATCTTTTGCTGGAAGTATCCATTCGCCCCCGGATTAATCGGCATGGAAGTGCTACTAGATATCCGGGGCAGGTTTGTCCTTTTCTTCGGAAGTAGACAAAGAACAATTAAAGTTGCTGATTACTTTTTATTTATTATAAAAGAAAGCGTGAAATGGTCAACACGAGGGTAGAGTTGTAATTTTAGTCTCCCGCCATGTGAAAGTATGCTCTGGCTCAGTAAACACAAACACAGACACCATTGGTGGAGCCCACTGGCAATTTTTTGCCCAAATAGTGTCAACGTTACCGACAGTTACAATTTTGGGTAATAATAATATTAATAATAATAAAGAAATTGGTGGTAATAAAGTTTAGAAAGAGAAAGAAAATATCCAATTGGTAATCCAGGTTGTGACTGAGTGACGTGGCGATTATTTTAATGTTGGTGTCACGTGGTGTCAGAAAATTAACAGCTATTTGCCTTCTCATATCATATGGTCCTAATCATATGTTACATTTTTGTTGGGCTTCCATGGAATAAATATGGTACCACCATTGACACATGTATATATGTAAAAAATATATTTTTTAAAGTTAATATTTTTATTTTCATTTTGTAATTATTTTATTATTGCGTTCAATTATAATTTAAATATAGCAAGCTGAAAACAATAAAACGGATCTATCTAGAAATTACTTGTAACAATTTTTGTCACACAAGGATTTTGTTTTCCACAATGTTCTAAAAATACCCCGCCTAGCCCGATTAGTCTCCGCCAGCGCTTGGCCCTACTTGTCCGTCCTATGTTATTATTCGTTCTATTAGACCCCGCCTAACTCCGCCCCAAAATTCACCTAATACCGATTAGTCTTTGCCTAGGTGTTAGCTCCAGTATGCCACAGAACAGTGGGTTTCCACTACCATAATATGAGCATCAAACAAAAACAATATGATTAAACAAAAATTAGAAAAGAAAAGGGATAGTTGCTCAAGTTTCTTTTTTCTTTTTTTTGTTAAATTAGTTAGTATTGTTATTGGTTGAAATAATTTATAGGAAAATGAAATATTTGGTTTTATATTGCAGTGAATGCAGATGAATGCATGCTGACAAGAATGCAAGAAATGTCACTGGATTATCATTTTACAGTTGAGCAAGAAGTGGGTTCAGCCACACATGCCTTCTTTGGATTCAATGGTAAGTGAAAATGTCTCAAGTGAAGTGATCATTCAAGTAAGAGATAATTACAAAAACTACCCCGAGTTTTAGCCTAATTACAAAAAAACTCCAATTATCTTTTAAAACTACAATTATCTCCTTAAAGTGTTACAAACACTCTCTTGAGGCGTGTATTTACCAAACAAATATCCCCTCTTGCAGGAACCGGTGGAATATGGAGAATTGCAGCAATCAACGAGGCTGGTGGATGGAAAGATAGAACGACAGTAGAGGACATGGATCTTGCGGTTCGTGCTGGTCTCAAGGGCTGGAAATTTCTATACCTAGGAGATCTCCAGGTGCATTTCTAAGATTGTGTAACTTTTAGTCTTGACTTTACTCTTTTTAAGTACAATCCTAATAGACGTGGGACCTGATAGGGGTGAGTCTGTTGGGGATCGAACTCATATGAAAACATGGAAAATTGAGCATTATTTAATAAAAACTGATTTTCAGCTTTTGGCTGAAAAAAGTAGTTTCTGTATAATTTCATCAGCATCTAAAGAGTAGGGGAAATGTGCCTTAGATTTCTGATTACGGTTGTAATTTAATTTCAAAATATGTAAACAACACTTTTAAACTTATTCCCCATATCCCCTGAGTTAACTTAATCAATTTTCAATTTCTATTTGCAAATTGTATAAACTCAAGGTTTTTTTACTTCTATTACCGGATTTGGGAATGCTCAATCGCGGAATGTAACTGATATTTGGTTTTGCCGATAGGTGAAAAGTGAACTTCCAAGTACTTTTAAAGCCTTCCGGTTCCAGCAGCACCGATGGTCTTGTGGTCCGGCTAATTTATTCAGGAAAATGATGATGGAAATTGCTTTGAACAAGGTTTGTCTATTGACAAATAATTGATGCAAAAAAATTTCAAACATAATGTAATGTACTTGTCTAGAATTTGATCATTTGTTTTGTGGTTTTGGCAGAAAGTCACCCTCTACAAGAAATTTTACGTGATTTACAGCTTCTTCTTCGTTCGGAAACTCATAGCCCACATGTTCACTTTCTTCTTTTACTGTGTGATTTTACCATTGACAATTCTTGTACCTGAAGTATATGTCCCAAAATGGGGAGCCATTTATCTGCCTTGCATAATAACAGCCCTTAACTCAGTTGGAACTCCAAGGTATATAGTTGAAGTACTAACATAAGTTTTTATGTTCTGTTTGCATTTGAACATGAATTTTTACTAACTTAAGTTTTATGTTCAGGTCATTCCATCTGCTGTTCTATTGGGTACTGTTCGAGAACGTAATGTCGTTCCATCGGACCAAGGCGACGATCATCGGTCTGTTGGAGGCGAAGAGAGTTAATGAATGGGTTGTCACTGAAAAACTTGGTGATACTCAGAAAAATAAATCCAACGCCAAATCGAATGCTCCGAAGAAGTCCCTGTCCAAGATCCTTGGAGACAGGTAAAAAGCTCAAACTATTTAGATTGCATATGAAATTTATGTACAATTATAGAAAATACCCTTGAGGTTCAATCTAATTGGGGAAACTTGTCTTTTTGATCCAGTATCTTTTAAAAATTCGGACATTTAGTTGGATTTTGACCTAAATTATGTAATTTTTACCGGAGTTGCCGACTAGGGCTAGTGGACTGCTGAAGTGTCTTGAGTATTTTAACAATTTTGGTGCTTTGGTGCAAAAGAATTGACATGTTTAATCACCAAATTCACATTTCAATACTTGGGTGGTAATTTTCCCAAAATTTGACGTGTTTGTACCTCACCGATCATAGTTAGCAATTTCCGATAAAATCACACAATTTCGGTCAAAAAAACGCACTAAATGTCCAATTTTTAAAAGATATTGGATCAAAATTTAAAGGTTAATAGTTACTAAATCTTCAGGTAGTCCATGTTATAGGAGCAAAAGATCAAAATTTAAAAGTGAATACTTAGAGGACTAAATCTCCAAGTAGTCCAAGTTATAAGACCAAACAGTTTAATTCCCGTCTAATTACAAAAAAAGTTATCTTTCAAAATTACCTTTTTTCTTTTTTGAATCCTCTTACAAAATTACCTTAGGGAGTGTTTGTAACGTAATACTTTAAAGGGGTATTTTTTATTTTGAAAGATAACTGAAACTTTTCGTAATTAGGCTGAATCTTAGCGGTAGTTTTTTGTAACTATAAACATTGACTGCTTCGATGGTTACGAGTTAACAAACATGGACAACATCTCTATTTGCAATTTGATTATATGCTTCTTTGACATTATTCGTGTCTTAATCATCGTTTAAACGATCCATATTGTCCTTCGATTTTGCAGAATACAGCTACACGAGCTGGGATTCGCGGTATTTCTATTCATTTGTGGATGCTATGACTTCCTCTATGGAAAGAACAACTATTTCATATACCTCTTCCTTCAAGTCATCACTTTTACAATCGCGGGATTTGGCTATGTTGGCACGATAGTCCCGAGTTCTTAATACGTATACGTGTTGGCAGAGTCCGTTCCACAAATCGAGCTTCATGTATTTGTAGTCTACACAAAAAAATTATGTACACAAGATTTCCAAGTCTACACTAAAAATGGGCAGAAAGGGAATATGCTGTGAGCATATTATCAGCTTGTTATACAGTCAAGAAAATTAGAGCTAGACAAGTAATGTTTTTTGTTTTTCTTTTTTTAAATTATAGAGGGTTTAGTTGTGTGATTGTATTTCATTTTGTTAAGTAAATTTTTATTTCTTAAGGTTTTTTTTTTTTTTTGGTTTGAAGAGGAAATAAATTGATGGCCACACCAAACAGATTGTACTAACTGTGTCTATTGTGCAAAGTTTTCAATTTTGGAGTCTGATGTTCCTCTCAGATCATAGTAGATGTATTTTCTTAATTATATTGGAGAAAGGATATAATATTTGTAGATTGTACTAAGGTTACAGAAAAGAACAGGGGTCTGATACTGCAAACTATGTACTGAAATCAGTGCAATTTTGGGCTGAGATTTAAAATCTATGGCAAAATTGTTATGCTAAAGTAATATTAATACCATGTTTTTCAAACTTTACTGCTTTTATGTGAATGCATATGTTGTCTAAGGCAGGGAAATTAAGAATTTGATGCTTTTCGTTTCTCATTAGAACTGATTAGTTCTCCCTCTCGTATTGGGTACATTTCTGGTGTGAGTCGTACTAAGTCCCTCAAATTTAATTTAACAAGGTATCAATGCAGAACCCATGTTTGGCCAAGGTGGGCCGTTAATATGGTGGAGCATGTAGAACTGTGATGAGGTCGTACCAAGTCTCCCAAATTTAATTTAACATGGTATGAGAGTAGACCTCATGAATTAATGAAGGACTCACATGCCGTACAAAGTCCCTCCAAATTTAACATGGAATCAGAGTAGATCACATGACCGGCCCGACACAAAAAGTCCTTCCAAATTTAATATGGTATGTAGACCTCATGATTGACCGGCATAACTTATAAGTCAAGTGAACTACTCATTCTATCACTAATTGGTTTTACGAAGGAACCTTACTTGGTGGACTTGAGTTCTCCTTCTTGTAGTGGCTATGCTTAAATGGTGTGGTACCAAGACCCCCAAATTTTACACACACCTATAAGAGATTAATTAGTAGGTTTAATTTTCCATTGGACACTTATAAGGTGTTGATGCAGCTAATGAGATCACTAATTTCTCTATATATACAATAATCTCTAACAATCATGTCAAAAAAACAAATCATTGGAAACAAACATAAGAAAAATTGAAAGCAATAAAAACTTAAAGAGCATGTTCTTATATAGTATGATGTATGTACTAATAATGACTCTTTTAATATTGAACTTAATGAACTTGGATTTTCACATTATTGAACCCTTAAAAGTTGTTGTAGGGTATACTAAAAATTATATTATGTTTGAAAGGGTGTTAAATTATTACAAGTTGTGTTCTTTGTGAAAATTTTGTGCCCCTCCAACATAAAATCTTGTTTCCACCTATAAGCAACGACAATATTCTGAGTAGATTATTCTTTATCAATCTTGTCAAAATTAGTTTAGGCGGGGGAAACATAAAATAATCATGGCCATCTTTTAGAATTTGTATCAGATCTTTATGATTGCGACAGTAACAATGATTTAACAATATATATCCAAGAATGAAAGTAATATTGCTCAAAATCTTTTGCATCATTTAATAACCTTTGGTTAATTGATAAGGACTATAGAGAAAGTGATGTACGAACTAGGAATTTGTGTCCCTCCTCAATTGTTAACCATCCTTTTGAACATTAGATTGGGCATAAAATTGCTCAAATCGAGTCCCTTCTCCTTTAACTATCATCATCACCCTTTTTTTTTTTCACTTTTGCTTGTCCAAAATGTGTGTGTGTGTGAGAGAGAGAGAGAGAGGAGGAGGAGGACCTATTTTAGCATAAACTAAAGGGAGAATTATATATTTAATATGAATCATTCAAGTATACTATTTATCCATGTATATATAAAAACTATAGGCGTTAAACGAGCGACAGACTGTAGCCTAACACTTAGGAGGATAGGGGGTTTAGGTTGGGCATAGATAGGATTATGTAGGATTCTAATCGAAAGAAAAACGTAGGCTGCCAAGGATAGCGTAACGCCTAAGGCGATGAATAGGTGGGACCAGCGGAGATTTTTATAACAGTGTTTTTGAGTACTAATTTATCAAAAAATACTTCATCCATCACAAAGTAAACCTCCTATTTAATAAATAATGATTTTTTGTTGAGAGATAATATAGTAAAGATTGTGTAACTTTGCATTATTACACTTATAAATAATGATTCGGAGCATTAAATCACTATTCTTATATCACACACAAAAAACACTATTCTGAATAAGAGTTTTTTAAAAAAAAAATTATAATATAGAAAAGAAAATAAGAATGACAAATTTCGGACAATATAAATTTAAAAGTTGTAATATCCGGTTGTCATATAAATTTTATGGAATTTACTCACATGCTATTGAAACAAGCTGCCATGAAAATCTATACATAATTTGATGAATAAACAAGAGTTAAATGATTCCATATGCTTTTGGTAAAGCATTAGGCATCACATTTTACTTGTAGTTTTCTCCACCTCTTTATAACACCAAAATCTGCTCATGAATAAACTTTTGTACAAAAAGCACAAAGGTAGGTAACAAATTAGGGTAAGTTAACAGAGAAACAAAAGCAAAAGGCAGATCCAAAAGCATGAAAATGGCATGGTACAAAAACCAAAAGAACACTCATTCTCTTAAAGCATAAGATTTTTCAACAGCAATTAGAAAGCAAATCAAAAGAAGAAATTATTGTTTTCTCAAAAAAAAAAGGGAAGAAGAAGAAATTATTGCAAATGGTGAATTCTATGGGATCAAACAATTAACACAAGAGCCAAAAACTATAATTGTTGGTCGAGTGGTGACTTAATTTTCACTACAAGAAAATTCTAGTTTACCGACAGAATTTACCGACAAAAATGATTTTGTCACTAAATTTTACAATTACCTACATAATACCTACAGAATAAAAAATATTATTTTCCCCCAAATTATACCAACAAATTACCGATAGATTACCGACAGTTTTTCAATTACCGACAGATTTTCTGTAGGTATTTACCAACAGTTTTAGATTCTGTAGGTAAATATTTTACCTACAATGGTTTTACCTACAATGATTTTACCTACACTTTACAATTTTCTTAACATTTACCTACAGATTTTTCTGTAGGTAAACTGATTTTTTCTTGTAGTGTTTTTTAAACAAAGAAAACCACTGTGGACACAGATGGAATCTTCTATTCCATAAGAGTGTTTCATCTCGTAATTCACTGTACGTATGATTGCCACGTTAGTAGAAGTTACCATATTAATTTTGAAGCATAAATCAAACCTAAATTGTGGGTTTTTAATATGGTAACTTCTACACACATGACAATTATCCGTACGGTGGAATAAGAGATGAAAAACTCTTTTAAAACAGAAGATCCCAATTGGGACACGAGGTGGCTCGGTATTCGGTGGTTCCTATGGCTTTGTGGACTAAGAATAGTATTGATAAATGGATAAATTACACTTTGTCTCCTATAGTATGCAAATTTTTGCACTTTGCTCCCTATTTCTTTAACATTGTACCCTTGAACTACTATTTTCCTTACACCATAAGCCGTGGAGTTGGTAAAGTGTACAAAAAATATTATTTTTAGAGAGTAAAATTTCACAAAAAAAAAAAAAGTTAAGCGGGAAAGTGAAAAAATCCGCATGGTTTAGGGTTTTAGTGTAATTATTAACCCTAAATAAATCCCAACAAGTGGTGTTTGATAAATAAACCCCAACAAATTCTTCTGGACCGACTGATCAAGAATTATAACAACTATTCTTACAAATTGCTAACCAAGGAATTATGAGCAATGAGGAATTTTTGATAAATTATTGAAACAATTAAGTCATATATTAGGTGTACTATCTGTCTCGAATGTATATGAATAAATATATGGACAAATAGTGTTCCCATTTGTATGAAGTGAAACAAGTGACCTACTCTTGTGTCGGCATATTGAATTAGCATTTAGTAGAAACTCATGTCAATTATTTTGATTGTATATTTGTGTACCTGTCCAGTTGGCCACACTTGTACCTTGTAAATAAATGGACTGATATTCATTTGTTACCATTAAATTTGTCCAAATTTAGTGGAATTAATGTAGTTGATCTGATGGTCTTGATTCTACGCAAGCTTTACCAAGATACTAATCAAAATATGTTCTTGAAAATACATGAACCATAATTAGGTAAATGTCATTAACACAATCCCCTTACATTAATCTTCCATCACAAAGTCACATTTTTTTTCTCCTTTTCTAGAAAACATATATGACCTCGACTTCGATAATAGCTAGAGCTATCAAATTGTTCGAGTCGACCCGACCCAGTGTTGACTCGTTGGGCCAAAAGGGAAAACTGGGTCGAGCCGGGCCAAAATTTCGTTGGGCCACTATTTTGGGGAGCCCAAACAAACCCATGTATTAAAAATACAATTGATTTATTTCGGCTCGGATGGGTAGGCGGGTGTTTCGTGCCTAATGGGCCATGCCAAATAGGCCGACTCTTTTTGGGCTTGCAAATCGCAGCGCACGACCCTATTACCGGGCCGATCGGGCCAGCCCATCGGGCCATACTTTTTTTGACAACTCTGATAATAGGGATATCAATGGGTCGGGTAAATCCACTGTTCTAAAAATTCTCGCCTATCTCCAATTAGTCACCGCTTAGGCGCTAGGCCCCTCTTGTCTGCCTACGTTATTCTTCCAATTAGGCCCCGCCTAACCCCGCTCAGGTCCCGACTAACCCCGCCTAGGCGCTAGGCCCCAGTCTGACGCCCGACTAGCACCTAGCAATTTTTAGAACACTGGGTAAATCAGGAACCAAAATAATTCTTTTTCCTCCAATCCATAAAGTCTAACCAAAAACATATATGGTTTGGTGTTTTTATTTGGTGTACTAAATATGTAACATAATGGACAACTAGTTTTGCAAATTCTTTTCTTTCGATTTTTCACCAAATAAAAACAATAAAACATATGTCAAAAATGTGGAGTAGATCTCCTTTGAGATGGTCGCACCGTGCGAAAAAAAATAAAAAGTAATACTTTTATGATAAAAAATTAAAAATTAATATATTATCTGAACAATTAAAAAGTATGTTCAAACAAAGTATTATTTTTATACTAAAAATATTATATTTTACACTGAAAAGTATTACTGTTTCTTATGCATAATGCGACTGTCTCACACGAGTTTTTTGCAGAAGAATGAGAGATGTCTTGTGTAGAAACTGGTCCAAACCAAGTTTACAAACTCAAAAACTGGACACAGAATTTCATATTGACACACATGGGCAATAAGTTATGTTCTAACGTTATTGGTTGGTTGAGGTGTCTTTCTCAATTTCAGCTGTCTTTTACGTTAATTGATTGGCGTTACAAACTTGTCCCTCTTTTGTATTGTTCCATTATTGCAACATTAACTCAAACAATGACGTACACACACAAAAAAAAAAGTACTAAGTGCCTTCATAAAGATGCCTCTTATTTTGGGGAACATCTCATTAATTACCCCTTTAAACCATATGGGGTTTTGGAATTTGAGGTCCTTGTTTGATGCATTATGCTATTATCTCGCACGGTATTATTCATGTACACATAGTGTATTATATTTGGTCGGTGAATGAATAACACGTGGCATATTATTTGCATGGATGAATGACAATTGTTTAATTTAAATATAGTATGACACATGTTATCCATACACCCACCAAATATATGTACACATGGTATAACATCTACAAGACCGATCTGGCATTGCCATGATTATCAAATTAAATAGTCTCCATTTATTGGAATTATTTTGCATTATCATAATTTTCTATAACAATTTTATGTCCAACCTAAGGCATCAAGTGTTGTTATGTTATATTATTAAAGGATATCGAATTTGTTTTTTGATAAAAATAGAATTACCTATAATTTATATGTGACAGAAATTTAAACACAATTTCCATGAGAATGACTCCAAATAATTACCAAATTTAAATTTTTTGTCATGATTGAGTATATATTTCTTTTTTTTTCCTTTTCAACTCTAAGTCTTCATTCACAGCCGAAATACCCTTGAGGCACAATCTAATTACAGATAAATACAATTATCATTCAAAATATATTGGCATCAAATAAATTCACATAATTTAAAAAAAAAAAACTGACATTCGGGCTAACTATAAAAAAACCAAAGATTTTTTGAAAATTACAAAAATCTATTTGAGGTTTGTTATTGGAATTGTTTGCAAAAGAATTTGCTTTTAGAAGAAGTGATTTATTGTAGAAGTATAAGTAGTTGAAATCAGAAGTTTGTAGTGTTTGAAAATAGAATTAAAAGTTGAGAATATTTGAGAGTGTTGGTGAAAAAGTTGTGAAAGTGCTTATTTATTTGCAAAAGTCAAACTAGAAGCAAAAGTAGAATCTAAACCACCTACTCCCTGCTTTTAGAGTCTGATTAAATGAAGTAGAATCAAAAACAGAAGTTGACACTTGCAAACAATAAAATATTTTTTTTAAGCCAAAAAATGAGAAGCACTTTTTTTAGTGATTGCCAACACTCCATATATTTTATATTTTCCTCCTTTATAAGCAAAATAATATTCCAAAAACCACCTGATATTCATAGAAATATTATAGTTACCTATTTTCCCCTAAAAATCAAAGGCTGCTTTCTAATCCAATTTGATTTATTGCATAGAATTGGTACTTCTCTTCTCCAAGAATTCAGATAGTCCTTGCAGCCTGAACTCATGTAATAAAACAACATGGAATGGACTTGTGGTGATCAAATGGGCCCGCCTCAGAAGCCCAGCTTATCTTATACTGGGCCAATTTTTAACTGCCAGTTGCTCTTATAATTTTAGTCTATATTTTGGGTTAACAAATGGGTAAAATAGAGCAATGACATAGGTTCGCCCTGTCCCAAGTTGTATGATTAAACCAATGAAATATTTCGAAATTCGTTGTGAATCAAAGGGAATAAATTTAAACAAATTACTATACATATATCATAAAAAATCAATATCAATGACAAACTATAAGCTACAGTGCGAATTTGTCACTGAAGATGTATTAAGTGATAGCCACTTTATTTTGTCACAATTTGATTTTAAAAAGGAAAATATAATTAAGAGTTACAAGAGTAGTACCTAAATTGTTATTTGTTACTACTGATTACAAATGAAATATATGTTGATGATATCATAATAAAAGTAATAGAGTTGTCAGTATATATGACAACTTTGATTCTCTGAACATAATTACGTCTGTGAACATAGTGGCATTCTCTCAAAATATTTATTGTTATTGTTAAATTTGTAATAGTGGCAATGCATTCTCTCAAAATATTTATTGTTATTCGTACAAACTTCTTTTTATTCATTTCAATAGTTGCATTCTCTCAAAACAAAAAAGTATTTTCATTTATAGTACATATAATTACTAAAGAAGATCATTATTATGGGGAAAATTGCAAAATTGATCCTATAACTACAAGCAGTTTGCAATTTCAGTCTTGTAACTATTGGGTTTGTTAAATTAGTCTGCAAAATTGGTCCTATATGTTTTATACCTAAGCAATCAGTCCTCTAATTTTCAAGTTGTTGCAAATTGGTTTCCTGGGGTTATTTCATATTTTCAAAATACCAAGAATACCCTAATGCACATAATTGACTTATTTGACTAAGTGCTTTGCCTAATATGGTATCATAGCCCAAGTTTATTAAGAACTTTAAGTTATATTTATTATTTTATATAATTAACAATTGATGAGGAGAATTTTCTCCGAGAAAATGGATCTGGACGAGTGTCCAAAATTTTTACCCTACAGGATATATCGTCAAATTTTGACGATGTATGCACAAGAACACCAGGACATGATAACATATTGGGATAATCAATATGTTGAAAAAGAACTCGTAGGAGCCGATAGGGAAATTAACAAGCAGCATGTTGTCTGAGTATCACTTCCACTCCGTAAGTGCCCGCCCTGCTCTGCCTAGAATTTTTAGTTTTAAAATATATTTTAATATATATGTTGCATATATAATATATATTATAATATAAATTTTATGTATTCTTATATTATTTTAATATTTATAAATTGATAATAATAAATTTTGTAAATTATATTTTATAAATATATATTTTTCTATTTTTTAATTTAATTTAATATAAAATGGGGCAGAACGGGTAGACCCGCTTCGTCCCGAGACCTATGGCGGGTCGACCCGCCCCGCGCCGTTCTGGGCACGGGGCGGGTCTGGGTCCTAACCAACCCGTCTCATTGCTATCCCTATAAAATTGCTAACTTTAGAAAGATAAATGACCAAAAATGCTATTTAACAATAAGGGCAAAATTGTCCAGGACCAAAACTGCAACTTTTAAAGATAAAAGACTAAAATTGTAACTACACCAAAGTTATAGGACTAAAATTGCAATTTACCCCATTATTATGACATAAGCTGTTAATGATTGTGTTGGGCCATACAAAGATCAAATATGGACTTTAAAGGTGAATTTCATGCAAATGGGCTTCAGGAAATTTAGAGTAAAGTCCAAGTAAGAAAAACACTAAGTTCAACCGAAACTAATTTGAGAGAAAGAGAGAATGCTTAAAAGAGTTAATGAAGTTTCAATAAACTATAGGTTTTTTTCTTAAAACAAAAATTATTGATTTTTTGAAGTAGTTTCCAAATAATCTGTGTGTATGTGTGTTTCCCCCCTCCCCCTTTTAGGGGATTATTGTGTTATTTTTAGAATAACAGTCACTACGGTAGATATATTTTATCATATGAATCCAAGAGAACGTTTAAAATATGTAATAGCTTTAATATATAAAAGAGTAAAAATATAAAATAACAAAATATGGTGGCTGTGGGGTTCGAACCCACGCGCACTTATGTGCAGAAGATCTTAAGTCTTCCCCCTTAACCACTCGGGCAAACCACCTCATATGTTACTGCGCCATTAATAATGATTTATAAATTCTATACTTATTAAGTTTGGAAGAATCCAGAAGTAGACGTAATTAACCCCTCGTCCTCGTATATAGTTCTTGTCTGTCTCTATCTCTTTCAATCCCCATTTTTTTTCGAAACCCTAATTTGAGAAATCTCGGAGTGTAAGGAATTGAAAAACTGAAGCTTCTGGTTATTGATTTCTGCAATGGCGGAGCACTTGGCGTCCATTTTCGGAACGGAGAAGGATCGGGTGAACTGCCCATTCTACTTCAAGATCGGGGCGTGCAGGCACGGAGACCGCTGCTCGCGTCTCCACACGAAGCCCAGTATTAGCCCGACGCTTCTGCTGTCCAACATGTACCAGCGCCCCGACATGATCACCCCTGGCGTCGACGCTCAGGGCCAACCAATCGACCCAAAAAAGATGCAGGAACACTTCGAGGTTTTATTTCCCCTTTTCTTCGTTCAATATCTTTTTAGAATTGTGAAAAGTTATTGTTTCTTTTGTGTTTGATAGTGTGATTTTCGGGAGACTGGTTGATATTAAGCTACCGCGTTAGGGATGGTTTAGTTTATGGATCTTAATGTACGTTAGATTTACGGTGTTTTGATTTCAACTTTGTCTTTGTGGATGCTCTGAAGAAAAGAACAAATATGAACTTTTAGGTTTTGGGGTTGCACTTAGTTAATATGGTCAATAGTATGTGAATAATGTGAGGAAAGGGGACTAATTGGTGGCCATTGGCATACAATTTTATGGCTTTTCGGTGATTTGCGATTATAAATGGGCTATGGTGTTTGTTTATTTTCTGATGTTTATTTTCTGAAGCTCCTTGGCTTAATTTTTCCATGATCTTGCTCAGAAAAAAAGAATAATTAATATAATTTGAGTTAGTGCCTGATATTTTTCGTTAAAGTGTTCTTGTTTATTTGCTAAACTGCTGTTTGAAAATGTTTTTGACTAAAGTGTTATTTGAATATGATTTTGACCAAAGTGCTATTTGAATATGAACTTCATTAAAGTACTATTTGAACATGAATTTGACATTATCCATGTTTTTTAGTATGTTTTGACAAAACTTATTGATTTTCATGCGTAGCTATTATTTGTTTATCGTATATTTGTTGAGTTGGATGCTAGTATTTTGTCTGGCGGGACTATAAGTGGCCTCTATTAATCTATAGTTGAATGGACACAAAGTATTGAAGGTGACCAATTGTTAACCACTTGTATCTTATGTTATCTGGATTTGAAAATTTGGAATCTGAGCAAATGCATTTTAAACAAATGCATATCTTAAGTTGAGCAGAACATCTCGTCATTTCTTCATTTTTCTATCGTTATTGTTGTCAAGAATCGTTGCCGGGTCTCTACTCAGTAATATTTTATTCATTAATACCCTTTTTCTTTCTCGTTCTCTTTAAATCTTATTGAATGGTTGTATGAGGTGTTGTGGACTTGGTCGTGGTGTTAAGTTTTTCTGTTCCCTTTCATGTGGTGCTGTAGGACTTTTATGAAGATCTGTTTGAGGAACTGAACAAGTATGGGGAGATAGAAAGCTTGAACGTCTGTGACAATCTGGCAGACCATATGGTAACCTTTTTTAAATCTTTAATTAAATATTGGCATGTCTTTAAGTGGATCATATAAATATTAATAGCATTTCCTTACCTTTTTTAAATCTTTAATTAAATATTGGTATGTCTTTAAGTGGATCATATAAATATTAATAGCATTTCCTTTGTGCAGGTTGGCAATGTCTATGTGCAGTTTAGAGAGGAAGAGCATGCTTCAAATGCTCTCAAAAATCTTACTGGACGATACTATGCAGGTCTTAAAACTTTAGCTCCTCTTGTTTTCTTTTTCATTTGTATTGGGCTTTCTCTAAGTTGTTACAGTTGCTAAATTATATTTTTTATCTGTTGGATAATAGTTTTATGTTATTTTGACTTGACATGATTTTGTGCGTTCAATGATTGTACCTGCAGGACGGCCCATTATTGTTGATTTCTCTCCAGTAACAGATTTTCGTGAAGCCACATGTAGGCAGTATGAGGAGGATGCCTGCAACCGTGGTGGGTACTGTAACTTCATGCATCTGAAGAGGATTAGCAGGTATTTTAATTATTATCATATAGCAGAAGAAAAATATGATGTTAACTCGTAATTAAATACTTCTGTATATTTGATATAGGGAGTTGAGACGCCAATTGTTTGGGAGGCACAGGAGAAGGCATAGCCAAAGCCGGAGCAGAAGCAGAAGTCCCTATAGGCATCGAAGCCATGGAGAGCGCTATCATGAAAGCCGCAGTCACAGTAGTAGGAGGTATGATGATCGAGATTACCATGAAAGTCGGGGCAGAAGGAACAGAAGCACAAGTCCAAGTAGGAGGAGGGGTAGAAGCCGGAGCCCAGGTGGCAGGAGGGACCGTAGTCCAATTAGGGAAGGAAGTGAAGAGAGGAGAGCTAAAATTGAGCAGTGGAACAGGGAGAAGGAAGAGGCTGAACGTGCCAGCAAGGAGAATCGAGATCGCGAGCTTAGCCAGGAGCAACCTCAGCAGAATGGATATGGGTATTAATGATTTTAGCACTGGTTTGTTCTCTATCTCTTACCTGTCACATGTCATACTTTGTTCTTGATGAAACAGTTCTCTTAAGAAAGGACCTGTCTTTAAGGATATAGCTTACTGCGCATTTTCCACTGTGCAGGTGGTGTGCAGGTTTACAATTGTCATATGGAACATGATAAATTTTGTCTTGCGTGTATTTGTAACTTCTCTCGGCATGCTTCTTTTGTGTGCATGAATTCATTGCATTGATCCTCTTTTTTTCCTTCTTTTTTCATCCCAACTCTCTTTTTTCTTCCCACCTGTCTCCTCTAGTCTTGTTTTTGAACCTATCTCTGGCTGGTTTTGGTGTCATTATCAGTCTCAAAATTATTTACTCAAACGTTTCCTTTCTTTTTTACTTGAAATTCTTTATCTTAGCTGGATACTCAAGGTTGTGTCTGAAATATATTTGTACTACCTAACTTTCATTGTGACACTGTTCTTTGAGAACTTGATATGTGCATCAAAGGTTTTTGTCTTCTTCCAATTAAAGGATATATATTTCAGTGTTGAAAATTTTGAAGATTTTATTAGCTCCTGAGGTAACAAACATCGGGTATAGATGCTTAATTTGATTATGACATAACTGAGCGTCATTGTGGTATGCTTTTAAACACACACCAAATAGAATATCAGTTATTGGTTATTTGAGATGATTTCAATTATTAGAGTTGTCTGTCTTCATTGCTACAATGTTCTGCAGCATGGAACTTTCCCATTATGCATTTATGCTTCACGTCCTATGAGTCGTCTTCTTAACCAACCCATTAGTCCTATATTTGTTTTAGATGTTCCAAGTGAAATAATTTTTTGCATGCATGTTATTTTTATCTGCTAGTGGTTGTGTGTTGGTATGTGCAGTTAGGTACCGTGTACCCACAAACAAATCCAGGCTTGTGAGTTTTCACTTATTTGTTCAATTTCTTTTTCGGACTTTTGGGAGTTAAATATCTCACCCAATTTATAAGTTTTGCAGGTCCAGGTTCCCTGCTTAGAAAGACTTTTGAGTACTGAATTTAATGGCAGCTTACCATGGAATTTTGTACAGGTTTTATGGTTCCAGTCCAGGGAGTTTGGTCCAACAGTTTGGTTCAGGCTGATATTTGCAGGGGATTATGTCAAGTTGAGAACTCCATTGGAGGCTGAAATTTATGGATTATTAACTTCTTTAGGTTTTTTTTCTTTCAAGTAAGTGCAGGTTTAGTGCTTGTAGGTGTTCAACTTCGTTTGAGACTGTTAGTTTGATGAGTACTAAAACGCTATGTTTGCTGTCTTGGTAAGAAATGCATTAATTTTAGTAGCTTATGTGTCTTGTATTTCCCGGAAAGTTAGACCTACAGATTGTATTTGTAAAATCATCTTTAGATTAACTGTGGCAAGGAGAAATTATCAACACTTGTTTTGCTGTAGATCAAATCTCTGCAATATTTTAGTATAGTATCTTAAGTAACTCAGATTTTAAAAATAATTTAATAATAAATGAGTGTGCAATACATAAAAATATAACAACATGAGCATAAACTTATTTGATAGTTTAAATTCAATGTAAATTATTAACTTCAATTTCTAAGCTCTCTAGATAAACATGAATAAATAAAAAAATTTACATTGAATATGCATTGGACACTTATATTGAAAAAAATATTTAAATAATTTTACAAAATTTGTTATTATCAATTATAAATGCTAGATATAATATTAATAGATAAAAATTATATTACTATAATCCATATTATATATGCAAAATATATACTTCCTCTGTCCTATTATATAGTCCAGTTGGACTTTCACACAAATTAAGAAAAAATAATGGAAATTACAAATATATAAAAAAGTTACTTGATTTGCCCTCATTTAATGAATAGTATAGATTACAAAATGCATATTAAATAGGGTTATAATAGTAAAAGAATGCAACAAGTACTATTAAAAGTAGAAAATAGACTATATATTTGAGACATCCTAAAAAGGAATATTGGACTTAATTTGGGACGTAAGGAGTATTAAATATATTAAAAAATGATAAATTTGCCATGGGGGGCAAGTATCTATGGGTGGAAGGGATGCCCAAAATCCAGATCCCCTGTCCCATTGTGGGTCATAGGTCGGGTACTTTATGATGGGATCAAAATTGTCATCCCTGCTACTGAACCTAACATGAAAATGACTAAAGTTTTTCTATTTGGAAGGGTGTTAAAGTGTAATTTTATTACTTTACCATAACTCCATATATACAATACATCATACATGCGAGGTGATCACTTGGGCGGTTGGTCCTTTGATTAATTAAAATTTCTTTTCGTTTTGAATCTTTTGATTGTCATCCTCCTTTTCTTTCTTTAATCCGAGAGAGGTCAAATTCTAATTGTTGTGCAAGTGACTGAATCTATTTCAGTCCAACGAGTGGAGCTGCTGGGTTCCTTCACACTGTGAAAGATTAGGCAAATGTCGTTATTCAATGACAAAAGCTACAATATATTATTAAAGTGGAACACGTTTATTTGGAATCACAAGAGGATACAAACAAACCGTCCTTTCGTTTTCTCGACTTTGTGAATTGTGACATCCACATCGTAATTCTGAATATTATGCTAAACTTTGCAGATGCCCACAGGGTATATAATACTCTAGATCTATATTTTTTTTAATTTACAATTTTAAAATATTTGCTACCACTATTACTAATAAATAAAAAAAATTACTAGCCGTAAAAAGAGGCTGTTAATTCTACAGCAAACAATCCATGAATTTGAGCCAAATTAGCCCCTTCTTAATGGCCTTATCAGCTTCCTTCGAACAGTTTAAAGCCGCCGTCGTCATAGCTGCGCCACCACTTTCCACCGTGGCCTCCGCCGCTGGCTTTTTTGGGCAGAGAAAAAAGTTTCTTGAACCCAATTCCATTAGTTTCTCCGATCTATCCAGACCTGTTGAGACATACCCATTTAATTAGTTTTTTCTACTAAATTTTTTAGGGGATAATTACAAAAACACCCCCAAGGTTTGGGCTGATTACAAAAAAATCCAGAGATGTTTCAAAATTACAAAAAAATCCCTCTAGTTTTATTTTATCTTAAATTTAAGGGGTTAACTGTAATATTTATACAAATATTAGGGTAGTTTTTTCGAATGTTTTTTGCTTATGAAGGCGAAGATGTAACAGAATCAAACTGTAAGGGGTTTTTTGTAATTTTCAAAAATTTCTGGGTTTTTTTCTAATTACCCCAAACCTTAGGGGTTTGTATGTAATTATCCCAAACATTAGGGGTTTGTATGTAATTATCCCATTTTTTAGGGATAATTATAATAAAACTTTGACGTTTGATAAAAACTGACGCCATCAAATATTTATTTAAACACCCCTCAATTTTCTAAATATCATAAATATCCAAAACTTTTCGTAATCCTCTATTTTTCGAACTATTACATATTTGATGAGTTCAGCAAATAAGGTCAACTAACACGGTTGAGGGCCTTGAGGCAAAATGAATAGTTATTTGAATAATTGATGTCGTCGTCAGCAATAAAATGAATTTGCAGATAATACTGCACAAATTAAAAATAAAATACGAAAAAAATATTTTAATTGTTTTAGTGTGACAATTTTGACGAGAAACAAGAGGCCAAAAATTGAAGAAAGTCAAAAGAAGCTTACGTTCTAAGCTAAACTGGGAATAATGGAGGTTGAAATCAGAAGCGTCGGCCGAAGGAAGAACAGGCCGCCGCGCCTCCTTCGCATACTGGCGTAGCGCCGCCGCAATTAATTCCTCCACGGTGGCCTCCGGCGGCACCAACACGTGCACGGCCCCGGGACTCCTCAGTATAGTCACGTGAAGAAGCAACTTCGTCAGCTTCGGCGGTCTTCCGAGCTCCTCCGCCGCACATCCACCGGCGATTCTCCCGGCGAGCAAGTCCGGCACCGTCCTCGGCCGCGGAAGCATCTCCGCCACGACTCCGGCGCCTCTGCCGTGAAACGACGCCGCTTTCTCCGACAACCTCCCCTTCGAATTATTCTTCTCCTGACCTCCTCTCCGGTGACTCTTCGGCGACGGCATTCGAAAAAATATTCTAAAACTATAAATCCTTTTCAATATATGTATCTATTTGAAGATTATCTCAGGCGGGGCTGGGGGAAGCCGAGAGCTGCCGGAGATAGGGGGCTCTCAGAATATTCCCGGTGGCCGGCGGCGAACATAACCAGAATGCCGCGGCGGAGGCTTTGTTGATGCTGAGGAGAGAGAAAAAGAGGTGGGTGTTGCTAAGAAGTAAGGAGTGAAGGGATTTTATAAAGAAGAAGGAAATGGGAAATTGGGGTTTTTGATTAGGTTAGATAAGGAGAGGCATTTTGCAATTTGGAAGGAAGCCTTACGGATACTTCATTATTGGGATAATTGTTTGAATACATTCACGACGGGATAATTGCGAAATTGGTCCTATATCTCTAAAAGTGTTGTAATATTAGTCCTACAACTTTTGAAGTTGTAATTTTAGTCCTGTGATAAATTCGCCCCTTAGCATAAATAACAATTTTAATTATGTAACTTTAAAGATTTGGCAATTTTAAACTTTTAATTTTTAGTTGTGGTAATTTCGTTCATATTTGTATGTGTTTTGTATTTTCATAATTAGGAAAGAATACATGTATAACTTGTATCTTTGATTGTGATCTGGATTCCTAAATTTAAAATTATTTCATCATTAAGTAATCTATAGTATAAATGATAAATAAATTTTACTCAAATAAATAAAATATAGGCTCTGATACCATTTTTAAACTTGATTTTAGGTATATTTACTATTTTGGCTATTAAGGGCATTTTGGGGATAATTAAGATATTGAAATAGCCATTAGAATCAAATTTGCATCAACTTAAAATTTATAGGACCATAACTGCACAAATCTAAAACATACAAGACCAAAATTGCCAAAAAAAGCAAAACATAAAGGTGTAAAATTCCAATTTCAAAATTTACAGGACTATATTGTAACACCCCTATAGATGTAGAATTAATTTTGCATTTTTCCCCATTTTTGACTCCTGTTACGTTTAATTTGATATTCTTTATTCATTGTTATTGAATAATATATGTTGTGATATTTTATATACATAGCATTTGTTTAATGTATTGAAATATCATATGGATGACAAATCTTATACGCAAGTTATTACGTATGTGGTGTGAGAAATATTATGTCGTGTATTTTATTTTCTATTGAACGAAATATTTGATATAAGATGTATGTGTGCAACTGTGCGTTGAATTTGCATCACCTATATTATTTTAATTAAATACAACAATTGATGTGAGATACATTTAACTAATATAAGCACTGAATGTAACATTTACATCCTTCAAAGAATCCAATTGATGTTTTGCATGAAATGATCAGAATTGTCCCATTTAAGCAAAATGTCGAATTAGATCAGAGTTTATAGAATGTATTTAATTTGTTATAAATATTTAAATAGCAAAAAATGGATGCAATTCGTTTGGTGGGCCGAAACAGAAGAAATTATATTGAGATTAAACTATTGGAGAATATATAATTCATTAATCGATTTTTTAGAGATAATTGCAAGAAGCCCCCTAAGGTTTGGGCTAATTACAAAAAAATTAAAGGATTTTTTAAAATTACGAAAATACTCTTGTGGTTTGGTTGCGTCTTAAATTAAAGGGGGTAACTATAATATTTTGATAAACATAATACAAGCCTTTGAAATAATCTTTGCACCTTTTAAAAAAAAAAGAAATACTTTTTGCATATAAATAGGAAAAAAATATAAGACGGATCAAATGTGAAAGATTTTTTTAAAATAATTTCCCGGGGTTCTCTTGTTATTAGTCTGAATCAGGGATTTTTTACAATTCTTTTTTATTTATAACTTATTTCCATATGCCATTGTATTATTTTTTCTTTTTGTAGGTTGATATATACTTGATATAAGAGATAACTTAAGTCACTAGGAAAATCCGAAACGTATACGGGTACGACTTTTGGATCAAATCTTGGACTTATACGAAGTTCTCAATCCATTTTATTAACAAATTTCCAATTTGGGAGGTTAACGAAAACAATATATTTCAATACTAAAAAAACAATTAATTTCAAGATTTCCTTTTTTTCTTTTTCAACAATAAAAGGAAGTCATTCATTTTAACACTTATTTTCAAAAAAAAAAATAAGTAGTTTTTAATTTAAGTGACATTTATTTTTTTAACACTAGCACGATTTAATTTTAGATTTTTTCATACCTAAGTAGTTTTCAATTTTAAAAGTACTAAGAAATTTAAAATAATGGATTCCAGAAAAAAAAAACATTTGTTAAAAACGAGGGAGTCAAAAAACGTGTAACCAGACATTGCAGCTTGTTGGTTATTGTCGTTATTAATTAGGACTTAGAACCACTAAACGTGTTAGATTTATTGGCCGCAGCCAACATGACATTGTTTGGGGGAGTGACGAGTTAAGTCTGGACACGTGGATGGGTATGAGAGGTTGCCAATAATCAATCATTAGTGATTTTTATTTTCCAATAACAAAAAGATTAAGTTGTCCCAAACACCTTAGTCAAATAGTCAAACACTTACATGATTGGTATGAACAAATTGAATTAGGTGCCCCTAAAAAAATGGAATTAGGTGAGAATGAAATGAATTTAAGAAAGGGACGATGTATTAATAATATTTGTATGATTGTTATGTACAAGGAAGGGAGAAATGAACGAGTGACGGTTTTCTTACTCGATCTAAATATCTTGATTGGTAATTATAAATAAATAATAATAATTTGAGAAAATAATTTTTAAGTATCAAATTACTCTTAAATAAGATTTTTTAAAGAAATTTTATTAAATATATTATGCATAAATGGACATAAGATTATTTTAATGTGTGTTAAATAGTATATATATATATATATATATCTACGATATCAACGATATTTTATATAATATATATTTTTCATAAAAAACTATAGAAAATCGACAAAAATTCTATATCAATTTTTTTTAACTATTGAATATTGATAGAAATTTACTATGATTTATTAAAATATTAAATATAACCTATATTTAAATTATAAATGAATAATTTTTATTTATAATATACCCAATAGTTTTAGTCATTTATAGAAAGATAATTTCATTAAAAATAAAGTTGAGCCATTTTTTTATGATTGGGAATAGCTAAACCATGGGAAGAGGTGAATGACGGCAAAAATGTTTTTTTAGTCCACTAAGTGGACGACTTGAGAGATTTAGTCCACATTTTTAAAAATTTTTGAAATTAGTTCACTAAGTGGCAAAAATTCGGATTTTTTAGTCCAGTGACCTGCAATAGCAGGTCACAATCCTATGTGGATTTTTTTTTCTTTTTGCTTTTTTTCTTGGCTCAAAATATGAATTGTTTTTGTTGATGTGGCATTTTGGAGGGAAAAATATTATTTTCAATGTAAATTAGGTAAAAATATAATATTCATTATGAATAAAATAAAAATAATTTTCAGAATATATTTAATTTTTTTATTAGTCGAAAAACACAAAATATTTTTTAAAAAAATTGATGAAAAATAAGAATAATGTTAATATAATTTAAATATTTTGATTTAATAAATATATTCAAAATATTTTAAAATTTATTAACATTATTCTTATTTTTCAAGAAATTTTTAAAAAAGCTGTATAAAAAACTTTGAATTATAAAAAAACAGTATAAAAAACTATGTAAATTTTAAAAAACTGTACAAAAATTATTTAATTACAAAAAATCTGCATAAAAGATATTTAAATTTTAAAAAACTGTATAAAAACAATTTAATTATTTCTCTTTAATTGTAAATATAAAATGTTATTTATACAATTAAATAATTTATAATTTAAACATATGATATAAATAATTTTTTATTTTATAATTTCGAATATATTTCTCCAATTAAAATATCTTAAATTTTATTAACATTATTTTTGTTTTTCATGGATTTTTTAAAATTATTTTTCCGTTTTTCAAATTAACAAATAATTTAAATATTAACATTATTTTTGTTTTTCATGGATTTTTTAAAATTATTTTTCCGTTTTTCAAATTAACAAATAATTTAAATATTAACATTATTTTTGTTTTTCATGGATTTTTTAAAATTATTTTTCGTTTTTCAAATTAACAAATAATTTAAATATATTCTGTAAATTATTTTTATTTTATTCATAATGAATATTATATTTTTACCCAATTTACATTGAAAATAATATCGATTTTTCCCTCCAAAATGCCACATCAACAAAAACAATTCATATTTTGAGGCAAGAAAAAAAGCAAAAAGAAAAAAAAAATCCACATAGGATTGTTACCTGCAGTAGCAGGTTACTGGACTAAAAATCCGAATTTTTGCCACTTAGTGGACCAATTTCAAATTTTTTTAAAAGTGTGGACTAAATATCTCAAGTCGTCCACTTAGTGGATGAAAAAAACATTTTTTGCCGGTGAATGACTATTCTCTTACTTTTGGGAATACGGATTCCAATGAAAACGAATATTTCCATCACTAAAGCATACCAAACATGTGAATGAAAATAAATCAAGGAATACTTATTCCGTTTCTACATTATTCCCACGCACCAATCATGTCATTAATGTAGCTCAAATTATCCTTGGAATGTAAACAAATAGTACTAGATTAGATATCTACAATAATAGTACCACCAACTATATACTATCTTATCCTAAAGATGGTAATTGTGGAGTGACAATGATTTTTGAGGGGTGACAAATAGCAACTTGCAGGCGTCTTGTATTGTAAATTACAACATATGTCAATTATACATAATTTATGAAAATATATATATTTAACATATATATGTAATGTGCAACACAAATACATAACTAAATTAAAACAAAGGACGTATACTGGACCATAGACCATAGTTATATAACCTAAACCCTAAACCATATTCACATAGCCTTATTCTCATAACAGTCTTGGAATATCGAGTAAAAAAAAGAGTATTATACTATTATTCAACCAAAAACTAGTTATTTGTACGAAGAAATTTGGATTTTAATACAATTGTGTCTCTAGCAGGGTGGAGCTAGACCACTAATTTTGGGGAACTAATTAATTTTGGGACTAAATCAATAAAAAAATAAATATTTAAATATAAAATATATATCGAATATTGGAATTTTTGAAAAGTTTGGGGGATTTAAGTCCTCTAGCATCCGCCCCGGGGTAATATTCCTATTATATTCAATTTATCATGCATTGCGAATTTGCGATTTGCGATCAATAAATATTTTCCTTTCGTAAAACAAGTATTCATATTATCATATATCGTAATATCTCAATAATCTTAAATGTTGTGAGTTTTTGGCCAAGATTGTTGCTTTTATGACATCATGATTTATCAACTCATTCAGGGTTCAAACACCACAAGAGTATGTTGTCGGTCAAGTTGAGATTCTCTGAATCTCTTCAATCTTGGACGCCGCAGCCCACATACGAATATACGATAATCTTGGAAACATTTCCCTCACTTTTATGTCAAACAAGAATTGCCATCAAACTCAGAAAATTAAGTCTTTGTCCTTTCATTTTCTTCATCTTCATTTTGTAAGTGAATGGTGGTGAAAATTTGATTGGAAAATGAGAATAGAAATAGTAGGAATATATATAAAGTAAAAATTAATGTTGACACCACTTCCATTTGGCCTAGTGGTATCACTCTCTCCAATGTGTGGGAGGTCAGGGGTTCTATCCCTAGTGAAGTGTGTGTGCGTAATCTCAAAAAAAAAACAAATTAATGTTGACAGTTGTCAGTTGATGTGATAGATATTTTTTTTTGAAATCGTGATTGTATATGAACAATATAATAGTGTAGAATATAAGACATAAAAAATTATTAAACAATAAAAAAATAAACAAAAAATAGCCAATATATGAATCTCATTTTGTTCCTTTTGTTATTATGATTAAGAGAAAAATAATAAAAATATTGATAAAAATAATAGATTTAATTGGGAACTGTGATAGAGAAGGAGAAAAATGAGTTAATTATTCTGAGGAAATGATATATTCTTTAAATTTTTTTTTTCATTTTTTTCCACAAGCAATCACACATTCCATCAATATTCGGATCAAAAATGAAATTTTGAAAAAAATTCTCACAAGCAATCACAGCCTAAACACATCATCCTATATCTCAAACACCAAATCATACTAACTTATGTAATTCATGAAAAATACAATCATAAACACTCCTCCAATTTCATCCAATTTCACTAAAGAAAAAAAAAAAACTAAAAAGCAAAGGAAGCCCTAGCAGGACATTAATTCCCAAATGAAATTGGGCCACAAAAAAGACAGATATGGATGAATTAAGACTAGCGCAACAGGTTGGAGACTTGGAGTAGTAATGCATCAAACAACAAGTTGATGATTTATTGGCCCCTTGCATCCCACTTGCCTTAAGTCATTGTACGAGTCATGATGTGGTCTAATTGCGAATTTCTTTGAATTTTCGAGAATTGTTATGAGATGATCGTTGGATGTTTTTTATGTTTGCAATAAAAATAAATCGTTACGGAGAATATAGATCAATCTTCTCTTCCAAGAATACTAGAGTATTATGTTGTAAGTGTGATTACCTACAGGTTCGATCTCATAATGAAAGTGTGTGCCCCTCCCAAGATTCCTCTATTGTCTTAAAAACATCGTTGCGAGAATATTCTTCGCCCGCTTAAATCAAAAATAGAGCAAAAACATATTAAATAAATGATAGAACTAAATATATATATATATATATTCAATTTAAATGGCATACCTCAAAATAATGGGCATTTGTGATATTTATAGTTCTATGATAAACCAGACCGTTCTTATTGAGTCTCTTGAACCTAATATAGACTTTTATTGTACCACGATTCATCAAAAATCATTTAAGAAATAAAAAAGGTTACACAAAATTACTCCTAATTGAACATATCTCTCTTGTTCTACATCAAATATTGTCAAGATTTTCTACTAATTCCACACACACATGCAAGACTGAAAATAATTATTCTCTGTGTAATTTTAGTTTGGCGAAGTAGTGATAATATGTTAGACAAATTTGCTGTTACAATAGCCGCCATTTCTTACGACATCTATCTACAATAATTGGCTCTATTAGCCAATTACATCATTACACGTGTTATTTGTATCGCAGTTGAGGCTTTGGAAGTTTTGATTAATTCAAAAGACCACCAAAAATGGCCACAACTTTTTCATTAGTATAAGAATTTAGGTTCAGGGGCTAGTATCAATAATCTAACTTGATCTCAGATTTTCTTATTTGTTAATTGTTTAATTAATTAACTACTGATAACTGTATAGAATAATTACTGACTGATATAATTCACCAAAATAATATGATAAAATCTATTTTAATCAAGCACGTTCAATAATTTCGGTCAAAATAAAAGTATAGATAAATCAACGATAGCAACATTGTTATACATTGTGACAAAAAACCAATCAACTAAGGATTCAGGAAAAAAAAAAAGACATTGGATAGAGAGAGCAAAGCATGTTTTCCCATCAATGTGTCTGGCGGACAGATGCATTGCATGAATACGGGTCCAGAAATAAACATTTATCTCACAACTTGACAATAATTCACAATGACTATAAATTATGTGTTTTATACACGCAATAATATCATTTCTTTTGATAACTATAACTTATTTACCTAATGGGTGAGACGTGACCCTCACCTATAAATTATAATCCTCTAGTGTCTAAGTTAGACAAGGTATAAAATAAAAACCGATTGGGACAAAGAACTCTAAGACCTAAGTGAGACTGTGTAAAAATTGTTTTGTTCGTGTAGTATTTATATAAAGACAAAAATTTGTGTAAGACGGCCGTATGGTGTGGCAGGTGATATTTTTAGTGTAAAAAATGATACATATTCCGAATATACTAAAATTAAGTGTATTCATACAAAGTATCACTTTTTACATTAAATGTATCATTTTTTACACTGAAAATTTGACTTTTACACTAAAAGTGCAATCTGTCGCACCGTGCGATCATCATACAAGAGACATGCTCATATATAAAATAGTATTTGACATGCGGTTACATATAGGCCAAATAAAGCGAGCAATTTATGTGGATGACATTTCGGGTATAAAGTGCGCTCGATTAAATTTTGTTTCGAAATTGTTCTTTAAAATAAATATTTCAGAGGATGAGTGAAGAATGAAAATGCTTTTGGTTTGATTTTTTTAGTGAGAGATATATTTCTTAATGTAAGCCTATTTCCAATTTCTCTCATGAAATTGTTCAATCTCTTTTATGCCCAAAATCTTGGGAAATCATAATTCTCACAAGGCAGAAAATTATTCATGAACACGGGATTTGATATACTTACCTTGATCCATGTCTTTGATAGTTTAGAGATTTGTAAAACTAATCTTCTTCCCATTTGCCTTTTCCTTTCTTTCTTCTTGATGGCTTGAAGATTCTTTTCTCTCAACTCTTTCTGCCGTTCTCAAAAACTTATCAGTAAAGAGAAGTTATTCTGTACAGTTTAATAGGCAGATGAAGGGAGTTATTTTGTAACTCCCGGTTTTAAATTCTTTAACTCCTCTTAACCATCAAAAAGGTTATTTAATATTTAAAACCTACACTTTAATTAATATGGGCCATATTTAATTCATATGGGCCACACTTAATGGATAAAAAATCCAACATTTCTCCCACTTGGCCCATATGACGGCTTAACGATTTAATAATAACTTTAAGTGCGCATAATATATATTAAATCCACCATAATGTCAAACCGACTTGTCCTTAATTAAGTTGAAACTGATTGGATCATGGCGGTCACACATCATTTATTCGACATGATTCCTTCCATGTATCACAACATCAGTATAACTTAATAGTATCCTTAATGAGGTGAATAGTAAGCCTCAACCATACAGTCTTAAACAAAGACCATCCTGTTATTACAACAAAATAATAATACAAGCAGAAACACAACTATAAATGAGCTCAGAGTGTCATAACATAAAGAGCAAATGACTGTTACGTATATATATATACATTCACTACCATTATGCTAACAAGGACTTGTCTATAATACCCATCCTTTCGACATGGCCAGAAAATGTCTTAGGTGGTAATCCCTTAGTTAACGGATCCGCTACCATTAGATCAATGCTAATATGCTCAATGGACACTCTATGTTTTCGCACTTCTTCTTTAATGTGACCAAGTACTTTAACTCCGTGTGTTTAGACCTTTAGAGTACTTTGTCGTTCTTTGAGAAGAAGACAGTTGCGGAATTATCACAATAAATTCTCGCCGCCTGGCTATCGTCAACAACCCCAAGTCCCGAGATAAAGTTCCGCAACCACAATCCATGAACAGTGGCCTCAAAACATGCCACAAATTCAAACTTCCATAGTGGATGCAAAGAATGACAGATCGATTTCCACTCCTCCATGATATCACCCTTCACTAAAAGGAACAAATAACCGAATGTAGACTTCCTCGTGTCAATACACCCGCATAATCAATCGAATAACCTATTACTTCAAGGTGACTAGACCTCCGTATGTGAGCATGTGTTCTTTGGTGCCTTGTAAGATTTCCTAAGAACTTTCTTTGCAGACCTTCCAATGGTCCATACCGGATTACTTTGATATCGGCCTAACATTCCAACAAAGAAACCGATATCGGCCGAGTACAAGTTTGAGCATACATCAAACTCCCAACCATCAAGCATAAGGAATTGAATTCATTTTTTCGTTCCAAATCATTCTTGGGACATTGCATTTGATCAATTTGTCCCCTTCTCGTATTGGAACTATTCCCTACGTAACATTTTTCCATTCTCAATCTCTCTAAAATCTTATTGATATAAGCTTTCGAGACAATCCCAACATTCCCTGTGATCCGTCACGGAATATTTCTATTCCTATCACATAGGATGCCTCACCTAAATCTTTCATTTCAAAGTTCTTAGAGAGAAACTTCTTTACATCACGTAACAATCCAACATCATTAGCAGCAAGTAAAATGTCATCAACATATAGGACCAATATTATAAACTTGCTCCCACTGACCTTCATGTAGATACATCGATCAACGGTGTTCTCCATAAAACCATAAGATGTGATAGTATCATTGAACTTAAGATACCATTGCCGGGAGGCTTGTTTCAGTCCATATATTGATTTCTTTAACTTACACACCAATTTTTCCTTTCATGTGGTTATAAACCCTTCTGGTTGATCCATATACACTTCCTCCTCCAAATCACCATTCAGAAAAGCAGTTTTAACATCCATTTGGTGAAGCTCTAAATCATAATGAGCCACCAAAGCCATAACAATTCTTAAAGAGTCCTTCTTTGACACAGAAGAGAAGGTCTCTTTATAGTCAATACCATCTTTCTCGAGTAAAACCTTTAGCAACGAAGTCGCCTTATACCTTTCAATGTTTCCATTCGAGTCACGTTTGGTTTTAAAAACCCATTTACAACCAACTCGTTTGGAACTTTCGTGCAACTTAACTAAGTCCTGACTCTATTGTCATCCATTGATTTAAGCTCTTCTTTCATGGCATCGCATCACTTTTTTAATTGTTACTATTCATTGCTTGTCCGAATGAGATCGAATCCTCATCAATGCCTAAGTCACATTCATGCTCAAGAGTATACACACATAGTCATCGTAAAACATCAAGTCTTTTTTCGCCTTGCTGCACCGTCTTAAAGCTATTTCTCTTGTGGTTCATTAATCTCCCGCTCAATCAGAATCGGTTCATCTATCACATTTTCATTCGATGGGTTTTGAATATTGACTTGTTGTTCGGTATGTTGTATAACGATGATACAACAACAGAACAACAACTTTTAGTTAAAACATCGGGTGAAGGAGTTTCAACCCAATTTTTCAAGTTCTACTTTTCGTGGTTCCCCACTCCCACCGATTAAACCATTCTCAATGAACCGAGCATTACCTAACTCGACTATTCTCGTACTATGGTTAGGACAATAAAACTTATACCCTTAGACTTTTCGGGATAACCAATGAAATAACCACCGAGTCCTAGCATCAAGCTTCTTTTTCATGTGGATTATATACTCTAACTACGGGCAACCCCAAACATGAAGATGTCTCAAACCGGGTTTCTACCGTCCACAATTCATAAGGAGTCTTAGGAATCGCTTTATCTGGAACCCGATTGAGGAGGTATGCAAAGACTCTTTAACGCATGCATCCACAATGATAGGGGTAAAGAGCAATTACTTAACATACTCCTAACCATATCCATCAATGTACGATTTCGTCTCTCGGCCTACACCATTTTTTGCCGAGGTGTACGGCATTGTATATCGTGCACAAATACCGCGATTTTCGAGGAATTTTGCAAATGGACTGGACATTGTCCACTTTCATTGAATTTTCCATAATACTCACCACCTCGGTCTGATCTCACTACTTTTACTTTCTTATCTAATCGCTTTTCCACTCATTGTTTGATGAACACCTCGAGGATGTTCACCGATTGAGACTTTTCATGCAATAGATAAATATAACCGTAACGTGAGTAATCATCTATGAAAGTGATAAAGTACTTTTCACCGCCCCAGTTAGGGACGTCAAATGGACCACAAATATCGGTGTGTATCATTTCAAGAAGTCGAGTGCTTCTTGGGGCGATTTCTTAATTGTGTTTTTGGTCCGCTTTCCTTTAATGCAATCCACACACACATTCCAGTCACTAAAATCCAATTGAGGAAGGATTTCATTTTTCACCAACCTCAATAACCTTTCTTTGGAAATGTGACCTAATCTTTGATGCCACAAGAAAGCTGAACTTTCATTTGGTGCACTACGTTTAATGCCTACACTACTTTCAACATGATACAGGATTCAACAAATTTACTATCAAGATTAAAACGGTAAAGTGAGTCAAACAAAATACCGAACCATAAAAGTATTTGTTCTTAAACAACGAAAAAGTACCATTAGCAATCTTAAAATAAAAACCTAAAATATCCAATTTTCCTACGTAAACAAGATTTCTAGCACAATCAGAACATAGAGACATCTTTCAAGATCTATGTGACATCCAAAGGTCCATGACCACTGTAAGTCCCAATTCCTTCTATACGTGCTTTCATCCTGTTCCCCATAAACAAATATTGTTGGTTAGTTTATGGGTGGATCGTCGGAATAATCCTGTATAACATGAGACACATGAGTAGTGGCACTGAGAATCTAACCACCAAGTATTATTAGGCACTTCTACAAGGTTCGATTCAAAACATACAAAAACATAATGTATACCTTTCTTCTCGAACCATGCCTTTCTTTTCGGGCAATCTTTCTTTAAGTGTCCTATCTTATGCGTAAGAACACTTAATCTTTTTATGGATTTGACCTCAAAGAACCTTCATGGGGCCTTATCCTTTTTCTTGTCCTTCTTACCGGTTTAGCACTTTAGCTTTGCCGCTACTAGCACCATCATAGATCGTGAGGTGAACAGAGTGATCCTTTATCTTCTTCAATCTCCCTCCTCTTGCACTAACATGGCCTTAAGTTCTTTGAAGTTCCATTTATCCTTAATGGTGTTGTAGTTCACCCGGAACCGACCAAATTCAACGGGAGAGAGTTCATGATGAATCGCACGAACGTCTCACTCACATCCATCCCCATAGTCTTAAGTTTTGCCGCTAGGTTGACATTTCATTTACATGATCATGAATTGGCTTGGACCAATCAAACTTCTTCCTAGTCACCACTCATAAGGTCGCCTACAATAGATTTGTCACCAAGTCCGATTGTGAATATTCTTTGACTTTCAAAGATGAATTCCTTGCATTGTCGATCTTGGCATCGGGGCTTAATATTTTCAGCCATGGTCATTCTCATAAGGTTCAAACTCGGCTAGACCGCTCCCAAGCCTCGATATACTTGTCGCCTTCCGAGCTAGTCTCCGTAATGGCCGCGGACCTTTCATCGGTCAACGTAGCAAGTCCAAATCCATGACACCCGAGTAAACTCGGATTTGCTCGGACGATCAAAGATAGTTCAACCCGTTGAACTTCACAACCGTGTTTCCCGATGCGAAGAGGTTCATAGAAGCCGCAAACATTTATACAATCTCACCTATTATTAGCTTTGAGTTAACTTTGATTGATTGAAAAACTTTGATATAAAGACTTTAACCGTGCATTTAAGTTTACCTTTGGGCAAGACTTAAATACACAACAATATAATTGATGCCAAAGAAAAATACTTTATGAGATAATCGTAACATACATTAGCCAAATAAGCATGTTATCTTTGGATATACATACTATCTAACTAAAATACGAAGATTGATCCCTTTAATTTTATAGACTATATGCAATGGTCCACCTTTGAGTGACCTCCAAAGCAAAATAATCTATAATCACAATTGTTCAATATAGCAATCATGTCATTCTTTAATGGCACCTCTATAATCATGGACAATTGGACAACACTCAAATAATTAAGTGTCTAATTTTCCGCTTCCTAGGCCACTTTGGTGACTAACAAGCTATCTATAACATGAATGTGAAATTCACACATTAATACTTGAAGACATTTTTATCAAGTTATAACATTTCGTATATCGAAACTTCATAAACATATGTACTTTACGATTACATACATATATTTATATATATGAGAAATATACACATAAAATCCCAACACATCATTTATCGAAATAAACTCCAATTGGTTGGCGAACACACACGCATATTATATCCAAAACCATCACTCAAGATATGCATGTTAATATAATTGAAACTCTAACCAATCACTACAAAATATGCATACATGATTTAGCGTGTGTATTCAATAAAATCAGTGGGAAATTAAAACAAATTTTATAACCCACTTTACAAGGTTATCTACACAATATACATTCAGAACACATATATACATAATACATGTGGACCAACCAGGTGGCTTAGCCCACCTGGCCACCACAAGCAATTGTGGGATGTAGGTCGGGTTCAAATCCCCGCTCCATCAAATTGTTTGTGGGGTGGAGGTCGGGGGTTCATATCCCTACTCCATCAAATTGCTCCCAGCCGGGGCATATGCGAGTGGTGAAGATTTGGTGGGAACTCATTTGAATAGCATCCGTGTGGGTTCGATTCGGGAGAGATCGTTATTAGTAGATTGAGGGGTCGAACATAATTTGTTCTCTTTACCAGGAGGATCTGGTTGTACGTCGCCAGACCCGCTGTCGAACACTGCTGATCGTCGTGCACATCCCGGTTTTACCTTGGCGGCAAGAAGAATGAGGAGCGGGTTGTTGTCCCATGCATAGTCTGCAGCGTCAGTTCGAAGCTTATCAAAAAAAAAAAAAAAAAACATGTGGACCAGATTTCTTTCAACAGCTTTTGGCATATACATAAACAAATATACAATACATCTTTGGGAATCGTGTGGCTTTTCAATGCCATATACTTTTTTTTTCAATGCCATATACTTAGCAGCCCATAAAGTTGCTTTGATAAATCACAATCCAATGGCTAATATACTTTTAAATGGAAATCTATCATAAAAGAATACAATCAAAACCGTACGATTTCCATCCGAAAATCAAGCATATTGAGCATACCCATAAAACAAAAGACTTGATCCATGTCAAATAACACACATCAGTTCATCAATTTCAATTGCAGCGGAACATAATCATGAACTATACTTTTGATTCATAATTAAACTTTTATCGGAGAATTACGAATTTCCTACCACATGTAAGCATATTTCCAATTTCTCTCATGAAATTGTTCAATCTCTTTTATGCCCAAAATCTTGGGAAATTATAATTCTCACAAGGCAGAAAATTATTCATGAACACGGGATTTGATATACTTACCTTGATCCATGCCTTTGATAGTTTAGAGATTTGTAAAACTAATCTTCTTCCCCTTTGCCTTTTCCTTTCTTTCTTCTTGATGGCTTGAAGATTCTTTTCTCTCAACTCTTTCTGCCGTTCTCAAAAACTTATCAAGAAGAGAAGTTATTTCATGCATGTTTAATAGGCGAGAGGAAGGGAGTTATTTTGTAACTCCCGGTTTTAAATTCTTTAACTTATCTTAACCATCAAAGAGGTTATTTAATATTTAAAACCTACACTTTAATTAATATGGGCCATATTTAATTCATATGGGCCACACTTAATGGATAAAAAATCCAACACTTATCGTAAATACTTAGTATGAAAGAAATTATAATGTGTGATCTTTCTAATAAAGCCAATAGAATTGTCAAACCATTAATTTTTTTTTTTAAGTTTGGCATTTCAGGTGCTCAAATTATCGGATCTCGTTATTGCTAGTAATACCTGTGGCCACTCAACTAATACATTGGTTTAGAATTGTCTAACCGTCTGTCAGTCCTATTTTCATTACATGATTTAGTCCAAAAACAACATTGGTTTCGCACAAACAAACGTTGGGAAACATTACACACTAATACACTATTAGTGTTGCAATTAAAATTGAGGCCCAAAATTCAAGATAATGCTGATACTTGCAACTTGCAAGTGCCCGAGTCGGGGACGGGGTGATCAAATGCACTCTCAAACCAAAATAGTGTCATCAAAAAAGTGGCAAATTTATCAAACTAAAGTGAATTAAAATCCATTAAACAAATTAATGCGAAAAAATTACAGTGATGCTGTTTTCTAATTTTTATTTTTTAGATTTCGGCTGAAGACAGTGCTCTAAGCGTTGTTTCTACTTTTTTACTAAAGAATTTGTTAGACATTGTACCTAATAAAAATATCTAATAATATCCTTTAGTGTCATAAATAGGCCTATTTCGCTCCTGTCTGCTCTAACCCTTACTCTAATGTGGTGGAGTAATGATAAGAATGACGGACAAAGAATTGTGATGTGCACTAAATAGAGATGTATTATTTGAAACATCAACTGATTTAAAAATTCATAAATAAGGGGGAAAAATAAAATAGTAATTCTTAAAAATTACATTATATTATAAAGCTCATCCTCCAATTCGAACTTTTCTAAACAATTTAAAACTACAAAATTCAGAAAACCTAAGTTCTAATGAAATAATTTTACTAAAGTTAAAGGATGACTCTCCTCGATTATATGAAGTTAGTTCGAAATAATTGAAAATCTTATGTGTTAGAATATATTGGGATGCAAATATATATACACATATTATTGAATTTATGGAATTATCCAGATTGGAAGAGGAATTATATGCCTTTGATTCAGATACTTTTGTTTTCTTGCCCCCTCGTGTGCCTTCTTCTGCCGGGGCCCATTTAGACACGATCCTGAGAATTCTCCACACATGGTCATACCGAAAGGTTTGCCATGTAATTTCCTCCACTGTTGATTTACTTCTGCTGTTACTTGATTGTCGCTCCATCCACTCGCTCTTTTTCTTTGCTCTTTATTGTATGTTGAAGCATACTCATTCACATCTCGTTGCATCTGAAACCAATGTGTTTTCAGGTTCACCGACGATCTCGCAACAATTTCTTTTTTCCTGTTCTCATTGAAGTATTCTCCAATACGTTTCCAGAATTCTTTATCTTTTTGAGCATTACCGATTCTTGAGTCACAACTAATAGTCACCCATGCGCTAGTAAGAAGTTTCTCTTCGTCCATTGACCAAAATGTACGGGTAGTTACCGGTTTGGTGTCATTCATACCCATTTCGCTTCCTGGCTCCGTATCAGTATTCAGGCAGATGTTTTCAAGCCCCTCTTGTGTAGAATGTGATGGAAATTGTGACTCTTGAACAGAAGACGGTGTTGAGGACTCTTTTTCGGTACCAGATGTATCAACACTAGCCCTTCTAATCTCGTTTGGAGCCACAAATGGTGCATGTTGAGGAAGAAATACATTAGAAGATGGTATCATTCCATATTGGCTTGCCATGGTAGACCAATAATCGAATTGAGGCATGTAAAATGGAGCTGGACAAGCATTACTCGGTAGATTCGGTAAAATTTGAGGGCTTTGAAAATTTGGATGAAATTGTGGAAAACTTTGGGAGCTTTGTGTGGTAGGAGAAAATTGAGAAGATTGGAGATTAGGAATAGTACTACTATTTTGGGGGATATCCTTTTCATCATTTGAAGAATTTAAGAATTTCCTAAAGAATTCTCTTGGATTTTCATTCATTTTGGTAGATATTAATGAAATGTGTGAAAAAAATAAAACATATTTGAGGTGTATTTATAAGTGAAATTAAATAAAAAAATAAAAAAGCCGTTAGAATTCAACGGCTATATATAAACGGCTAGTTCAATTAATCAAACTTGAGACCAAATTCAATTCACAATTGGCCATTTTATTATTTGGAGCATCAACGGTTTCTTTCATTTTTTAATTAAAATTGAATAAAAAAAATTCACACATCCCACACAAGACAAAGAAGGCCCACATGGTTTTACTTTTTGCACATTTCAATGCCTATCAACCGGTTCTTTGGCACAAACCGGTTGATACCCACAAACCCTCAAATTTGTGTCACAATGGACAACTTTTTCCTTGGCACGGTTTTTAACGAAAAACCCAACAAAAAACCCAACCATTGTAGTTGCTCTTAGTAAAGACTTTAAGAGTGGTATTTGTCTTTCCCACTTTCTTTTCTACTTTAGTTCCACGTAGCAGCAAATAGCAATGTCTGCCCAATCTCGCCCTAATCCAAAATTTCTCCACCCTTCGAACTCTCCGGCAGCGGCGGCGGCGGCTTATAGCGACGGTAAGATGTCGCTCTCAACCGGTAAGATTTCACTCATCCTTTCATCATTTCAGTTTTTGGAATTTCAGAACAAAAGTAGGGATTTGGGGATCGGTTGTGTTTTCTCTGATTTTTGAGTTTATTACTTGTTGTTTTTTCTTGTGGTGATGGGAAATAGACTGAGAGACAATTCCGGTAAATATTTCACTCGCAATATATGGCTGAACTGACACCAAAACAAAAAATAAAAAGAAAAAATAAAACCTGGAATTGGTAACTGTTCAGGAAAAACAACCCACAGGGAGATTGGCTCAAATTTGGCTAGTTTTTATTTTTCTTTATACATGTTTGGTATTATAATATTAGTGTCACTGTATCCTAGATTCCCAAAATAAATTAGGGTTTATGTTGCAGCTGCTTGTGTCACCATGGAGCACAAAAAAGAAATTGAAAACCTAGAAGTGGACTGGAATGCTCTTTACTACGATGAAAAGGGCCTTGATGACCGTTGTCGTAAAATCGTGATGTCATTTTTTAACAATTTCACTATCAGCTTGGTGGTGATGGGATTAGGATGTGCCTGTGTATGTGGGGTCATATCTCCAGGTAAAAGAACCCTTTATCTTTTATTTGCAATGATGGCCATGATATTTCTCTTGGGGATCGGACGTTCGGCTTTTGCTGCGTTCAATGAGTTTAAGAAGGTGCAGGCGCTGGTGAGTGAAATCAAAGCAGAGAAAACTGAGGTTGAGGAAGATCGTCAGTAGCCTTCAAGATGAACTGAACAAGGCATATGGCGAGATTCAAGTGAGTTCTAGTGATCGTAGTCGACTCACATTGATGGAGGATATACTTGGAATTAAAACTGGAGGCTTTAAAGAGGACCATATCGGGTTCTTGTTGGTGATCTGTGGAGTGTCCTTGGTGTATCTTCTACTGATTTTCACTTGTATCTTTTTCATGCCTATAGGTATTTGTTTTTGTGGTTTTTCCAGTATGCATATTCATATGTTATTTTCATTTTTCTTCCTTATACTTTGATTCATAATTACACTAAGATAGGCTGCCTTCTTTTTTGTTGCACTTGATATAACATTGTAATTTTTATCATTATAATAATAATGCTCAAACTTAGATATTATATGTATTGTCCATGAGTCAGTCTTCCACTACCCCAAGAATTCCATGACTGTCATAGCATTGATCTCTACGTAGTTTTCCTCAATGCATAAACATGGTTTGAAGAAATTGATTTTAGTTTCGTTCTTAAGATTTTTCATATGACTTGAGCATTTAATTTTCATGATACTGTATATAACTTAAGCATAAGTGTTTTTATCTTTCTCACATTTACAATTACAGAGCACTTTTGTCTACTCCTTTTTTGTGGTTCTTTTCTTGTTCGTTTATTAATTACTTCCTCATTATAGTTGTAACCTAGAAAAATTAGTCACATTGAAATAATTGATGGATGGACACAAAAAACCTCTCTGTCCAGATAATGAAATGAATCAGATAAAATTGTACTTTATTTGTTTTCTTAATAGTTCACTTCCAAAACTTTGACCCCGTTGTGGTTTCAGGTTAAAAGCCTCTGTTAGCTGGGGAGAAGTTTTGTGAGCCACATGCATTGAAGTCATTTTGCTAGAAAGCCTTAATCAGCTGCCGAATACTGGATGCTAGGTAGAATTAGTGACGGACTCTATGTAAATAGTTTTCTGAATTGCGATTTGGCGTTTGGCTTTTGGGAAACTACGACACCGTGTTTTGGAATATGCAACTTAGCTCACTAGTAGCCAGTATTCTTATTTCCTGAATGGTCTGCATTCTTATTTCAAGCCTTTTGCTTTGCAAACTATTGGCTCCATTTGGTTATGTTTATGGATTTATCCTCTGAGAAACACATATTCCTAAGAAGGGAAATGAATTGAGATTTTGATGAGTTGATTTGAACTGAAGAAGTCGACGTAACGGGAAGACATGTAACCAATTGATTTTGGTTGGATACTACTCTGGAAATAGTCCATTTTCAGGAAGTTGGTGAAAAATGAAAACACGAAACAAATGCACTCTTTATTCTTGTACTATTGGAAATAGGCCATTGTGATGAAAGTTTGATGTGTAATTTAGTTTATTCTTGATATGAGTGTTCAGGAGCTAGGCAAATCAATTATGTCTTGTGCTTTTTACTATCGTCGTGTTCATTTCCCGTGTTTCTGCTAATACGTATATGATAGACGGTATCTCTGACCATCATATGATGTTCTCATTCTCATCCGATTAAAAGGTTATGTTGACTTGGTTTCCTTTCTAACTGAAGTACTGTTTTAACTTTCAAAAAATGTGTAGTTGACTTCAAATTCCCAGTATATGGCTATTTGACCCACTGGTATTTGTATCTGGGTGCCTTAGAAATTTGCTTAGTTATGAAGCTAATGAAAGCTTGGTGGTACAAGAAGTGGTACTTTATTTTTTAGTGAATTCGTTTTGCCTATAATTTTTCTTTAGTATTGGAAATATCTTAATTTTACGTGTAAGAAAGGGAAAACGAACGAGGAAATTCATCTCTTGGACTTGCTAGTCATTGTAATCAACAGGCTAATTTTCAGTAAAAGATTTAATGAGAGTGTCTGCAATCACTAAAAAAAGCACTTTTTAGTTTTTGGTTGAAAAAAATTCCTTTGTAGTGTTTGCAAATGCCAATTCATGCTTTTGATGTTACTTCATTTAATCAAAATATAAAAGCAATAAGATTGGTGTTTTGGATTTTTTGCATCTGATTTGGGTTTGGCTTTTATAAACAAATAAGCAAATTTTCATTACACTCTTTGTTTTTGATTTTCAACAGTCAACTATGCTTCTATTTTCAAATACTAAAAATTTTTAGTTCTCATTTACTTTCACTTATACTCCACTAAATTAGAAAGAAAGAAGTTTTTGCAAACACCTCTAATGAGTACTTCCTGAAATTTAAAAAAATAATAATTAAGGGGTTCAAAATTTATTGTTCTACGAAAAAGGAAAAATTGATTAACAGTTTTAACAAAGCAAATATGAAATGTTTCCCTATGTCCGTTTATTTAATTATTCAACTTATTCAATCGCATCTTCAACATATTTACATAAATAACATAATATAATTATCATATTTTGAGGGCAACATACAAAATAATAACAATATACATCATTAATGAGATTTTAGAATTTAAGTTTTAATAATAGGTCTTTTTTTAATAATTAATTATTTACCTAATTTTTTTAAACATTGCAAACTGATTAGACGAGTTAAATGAGTTATAACAAGTTGACCTGAACCCGATTTGTTTAATTGGAGGGTTATTCGGGTTCAACCCAATTTCGATCCGGACCCATAAATTCTGGACCTATACCTATTACTTTCGTGTTAGGTTCATATCGGGTCCAAAATTGACACCCCAATTTAAACCCCAACACACAGCAACGAAATTAGGGTTAGGTTTTGTTCATTCTTTTCTTCTCCTCTAATCTCATATCAAACAGCCACACTTCAATATCAAATCTCAATACATTCACTCATGGATTCCCCCATACCGTTATCACCTTTATCATCGTCATCATCAGAAGCCGATGATAAGCCTGATACGAAGCGTCAAATATTATCATTACCTCCAGGTAAAGTTGCCGTTATCTGCAACTGCGGGACGAACGAGGGACGTTTTTGCTATATAGTCATTATAGATTTAAATTCCAAGACTCACGTTTTTGTCGACGATGAATTCATCCGTGTTGCTCCTACTGTTCGATTTAAACGCGACCATTATGATACCAATGGATTTTGTATATTAGGTTCGACTTTTTATATGATTGACTCTGTTGATAAGAATATGGTTCCTCCGACAAAGTCAGTTTATACGATCGATTTGTCATCGTATTTACACGACGACGATGTCGTAATCGAGCCCAATTTGAGAACATTGGAGATAAGCGAGCTGGGTAAGGCCCCTGATATGCTGCACCCCAAGGACACACCTTATGCCACTCCCACCCCTGATGGTAAAAAAATGTTGGTACTTTCTTCTTTTATTACCAGTGAACCTTCTGATGAAATTTCTGGTGAAAATGATTTTGAGTTGTATGATCCCGACACTCGATCATGGAAACAACTCCCTGGCATACGCTACGATTGGAATGACCACTTTGGTCACAAATATGATCGTGGTCGTTTCTGGATCGCGGCATTTACTTTCATCGGTAAGTCTACTTTTTTAATCGAAACCGCTACTGGTGCATTCACGTCAAGTTCTTCATCAATGTATGCTATTGATCTTGAATCACTTGACAATGGTTGGCGAAAATGTAATGACTTCTATGGTGCTAGGAATACTAAATGTAATAATTGTCCGTTTTTTGTGATTGAGGAGGAGTTATGTTTGACTTCTTCCGGCGTTTGTGATATTACAAAACGAAATCGAGTAGAGTACGCTGACTGGTATAGGTTTCCATTGCCCTCGTATGGTGTTGAATTTGAACGTTGTGGTCCTACTTATGTTGTTCTTCTTGACGATGTCGAGAATGGACAATGCAGTTTCTGCACTCTAGAATCGGGTCCAAGCCGAGAGACCGGCTATCCCCACCTGACTATAGATACGTACCATTGTGATGTTTCCAGATACAGAGAGGATAAGGAGAAAAAGGGAGAGTCTGCGGAACTTAGGACAAGCATAGCCCAAGTCCGACTTTTTAAATTTCTCCTGGATATAGATGCGTCCTTCTTCCCTCGCGGTTTTTTTGCCATTCGAGCCGATGCTGATTGAACTTCTGCACATAAATTACGTTGTGTGCACTCTTATAAGATTTTTTGTCTCTGGGATCGAAGTATATCTGCGGCTATAGCGGATCAGGATTTAGCTATTTCAAATATTTTTGTCATTGCAGTTTCATGCAATGTAATTATTCAGAAATGCTCTTGATTTGGGTCATGTTAACTTCATTCTGTAAAGACAAGTATAATATGTTGGATACCTATGAGTTGATTGAGTTCTTTAGATTTATAGAAATTTAACAAGGTATGATTGATTGATAAGTGAAATTTGCCAACTTTTGACTAATATTTGGTCACAAGTGAAATTTATTGAATTAAGTTACAATCTTGTATATGAACCAGGGTACAAAAATATATCTACAATATGTTTATTAGTCTTGCTAACAATGATTAGAAAAAAGGTTAATGGGCGGCATTTTCAGGAATAAACAACCCAGCATATGTTGATGCTACTTGGTAAAAGTTTATGACTGAAAAAGACGACATTTCTAGAAGCCATTTCTAGATTTTGAAATAGATTGAATATGTTGAAACTTAAACACTACACTATCACTCAAAACCTAGCCCCATTCTCTCTCTCTCTCTCTCTCTCTCTCTCTCTCCTTCTTTTTCTAAATAAGTTTTATTTCCTTTTATTGTTTGTGATTTCATTTATCAGTGCGTCGTTTGGTTTGTTACCGTCTTGTTGTAGTGTTTTTGTTGTGCACTACAAGAAACATGGGATTTTGCAACGGAGATATTTGCAACAACTCCTTGTTGCCACAAAAAATATGTATTTGCGACGACAATCTTGACAATTGCGGGAGTAATTTGTCACTAAAACTTTGCTGCCAGAGCGCTAAAATTCCCTCAACATTGTATCATCCACGCCCTAATTTTTCTTTTCCCTCGCGTTTTTTCTCCCGCCATCACTCTCTCTCCCGTCGCTCATTGCTTTGTTGCCGCATCCGCCTTCGCCGGCTGCCATAGCCACCACCTCTTTCTCTCTATCTTACTCTCCCTCGCTCTCAGTTTTTTTTCTCCCGCTGATAATCACTTCTTCTCCCGCTGGTTGCCACCACCTTCTCCCGCCGGAAATTAGGTTTAGGCTCGGGTTAGAAAATGCTATGTGGAGGAACTTGGGTTCAGCCTTTGAACAAGCGATGGTGTTCGAAAATGAGTGCTGGAAGATGTCGAAGCTATTATTGGCTCTTATTGCATCTTCGGAGCGGAGACTAAAGATGTTGAAGCTATTATTGATCTTGCCTTGGATGAGACCAAAAGTATCGACCAATTGGAATTTGTGAGGTTGAATTTCAGAGCGCTCAAGAACAACCGAAGCAAGCGATAGAGACTTACAGGATTTTGCTATCTCTAATTCAGGGAATTGGTGAAAATCATGACAAAAAAAACCTATGAGGTGTGTATAATTTTGGGGATAAATTACAAAAATTGCCTCTGAGGTTCTAATTATCTTTCAAAACCTAGAGTGTATATGAATAAATTATCTGGTGCAGAGGGAGCTTAGTCTTTTGAACCGTGGAGAGCCTTCAGATGGTGATGATGAGATTGACTTTGATGATGATGCAGTTGGCAATGACTTTTATGAATATGAAGAAGGCATGCCAGAGGAGGAATCCAAGAAGAATAGGAGGTTTGATCCTGTTGAAAACTATCAGTTTGAGCTTCCAGAAGAATTTGGGGTATCTCTCTGAATGTTTACACACACACACACACTGTATATATATTGCCACATGAGCGTGTGAAATCCCAATTTAGTTTTGTTGTTATATTTGATTCGTAGGATTGGAAAGTGGCATCTGATGAAGGCGAGGATGACAACAACGATGATGATAATCTCGAAGGAGCTGACAATGAGAAACCAAGATGAAGGAAGGCATTCAAGGATTTTGGGAGAGATTATTGGACTTCCTAGTGATGCTTTTGGAGGTACTTGTGTTCCTTGCAATTCTCCCTGTCAACTTGGTTGTGCTATTGGTCTTATCTAAATCTAAGGTTTAATCGGTTTAACCCTACAGATGACTCCCTGATATGTTTTTTTTTTTTTGTGTAACATGTGTTTATGAAGCTCACGGAGGTCATACAAATTCATAATTAGCTTAAATTTTGGTTTTTTTAACTAGGAAGCCCATAATCCACACATATATGTTTCTCTTGGCATATAACTTCTGCTATGCTAATGTGAACTACAGTTGGCTCTTTTCTTTTTATCATAGATGATTTATGTTAAGCGATAAAATGTTTAATGTTGTTGAACTGAACATGGTAACTAAAATATTTTTGTGTACCTTTTGTGTCTTTTAGAATATTGTGTTTCAATAGAGAATGTTGTGTTTCATTAGCTTGTTGAGTCTTTGTCAGTTATTTACCGACTAAAATCACTTTCTTTACTAGTAAATTCTATATTTCACTTGCAGATGGGAACATCCACTACATTTCTTATTTGCTGCTGCTTTTCATGAATCCCGATATATATTATTTAGTGACTGGATACAAGCGAGTATTAAACCATGTGTCTTGTAGGTGTTTGATTTTCTTAATTATGTTTTTAATATCATCATCAACTGCACCTTATCCCACTATGTGGGGTCGGTGGTGTGAAGTTTATTGTGTCAATTAATTGTCTAAAATTAGTTAACACTACAAATTCACACAAAAACAAAGTGGCAATGTTTCGCCGGATGCCCTTCTCGACGCAACCTTCATACGAAGGAGAAGTGAGATGAAATTCCAAAACCATCAAGCACCATAGGTTTTTCCACTTGTATGGAAAATACGATGAGACGGCGATGAATTGAGATAGTTGCTCTAGTCATGTTCCATTACATGATTGATATTGTAAAATCAACATGTAGATCATGGAACATGACCAAATTATGTTTTTAATATAAACCACTAAACATGTTGTCATTAAGCTAAGTAGCCTACTCTTTGCATGCTTACTCTTGTCTCCAATATCTGATTATGCAATATGATTTGCTTTCCTGATAGCAGTCACTCAAATAATAATTTGGTTGAACTAGAAAGTGAAACACTCAAGGAAGATGATCGAGCTGTGTTGATGGACTGTCAATATCTGCAAGTGTTGATGCATTGATTCCCCTAGCATCCTACATTTTTGCATTGCCAGGCCCTGGAAATTGTAATGATTTAATTTCCTTTTGAGGTTTTTGCCTATTTATGTTTGTCAAGGTTATTGCAACCAAGGGGTATATCAACACAAGTTTTTTTCAACTGGGGCATCATCCTTTGAAACAGAGAATGATGAGATAACAGGCAAGAAATCATAATAGAGTTTCTAATTTTTCAACTGCTTTAGTTTCTTGTTATGGATTTAAGCCAGCTCTGTTATTTCTGACAGTGGGTTTTATTGTGAATTTTCTTTAGCCAAGGACAATCTTGTGTTCTTACAAAGATGGTTCCACACATTTCCTCAGTATAGGAACACTAGTCTCTTTATAACTGGGGAAAGTTATGCAGGTACCTTTCTCTACATTATTTTTGTGTAAATTACAAAAATTACCCCTGATCTTTTGTCTAATTATAAGAAAGTTCATTATCTTTCAAAATTACAAGTACCCCTATTGTTACAATTTGTAGAATGGAAGCAAATATCAAGGGGGTATTTATAATTTTAAAAGATAGCTGGGCTGTTTTGTAATTAGACTAAACCTTAAGGGTAATTTTGTAAATAAACTTTATCTTTTGCTACTGATATACTTGAATATCATATGTGAGGTGCTTAGGATAGGTGCATTGTTTATAAATGGGATCTGTAATCCCTTTTTCACTTTCATTTTTTGAATTTTGTGCATCAGGCCATTATGTACCTCAACTTGCCAAGCTAATAATTCAACTCAACAAGAAGAAAAGGATAATCAATCTCAAGGGAATTGCAGTAAGCATTTCTTCCAAAATAATTCCTCTTGATCTTTTTGTTTCTTGACTTCAATATATATTACCACTTGTCCCATATACCGATAATTTATCTTAGTATGGGAGGATTAGATATCTATTGCTTATTACGTTATTCAAATGAAATTAAGACTTGGACAGTGTTTGTAAACTCTGAAAAATAAGTGATTCTCAGCTTCTAGATACCCTTACTCTTTTCATGCACGAAAACTGATTATTCGCACATAAGTTATAACCGAAGGCAATAACATCATTTCTCGTTGTAAAAGCAGCGTTCGATTGTGCCAAAATTCGGCAACTGGGAAAACGCAGATAATGATGTGCCTTAAACGGTTTACTTTGACAAGGCAAGGAAAATTAATTTACTGCACTTTTTTGATGAGTGATGAGAGCAGGGTAAGTTGGCCCATGTTTGATATTTGTTTGATTTTTGTAACAATATGCTGAGAAAACTTGATTTATCTTCATTAAGAGATTACATATATATACACAAGTGGTTGGGGACACATAGCCTAAAGTCATCAACCCACTACCTAAAGTGACATAACATGTTCCCTAAAGTGCTATAACATGTTCCCTAAAGTACTCATTAATAATATATACATTTACTTTAACACTCCCCTCAAGTTGATGCATAAACATTGATCATGCCCAACTTGTTACAAAGATAATCAACCCGAAACCCATTAAGAGCTTTTGTGAAGATATCTCCCAATTGTTCTCCGGTTTTCACGTATCCGTAGAGATCAAGCCTTTTCGAATCTTTTCACGAACAAAGTGACAATCAATCTCAATATGTTTGGTTCGTTCATGAAAGACTGGATTGACGCAATGTGAAGTGCGACTTGGTTGTCGCACCATAACTTAGCCGATATAGAAACTTTAAAACCTACTTTCGAGGAGTTGATGTATCCACATTATTTCACATGCGATTTAGCCATGGCCCTATATTCGATTCCCGCACTTGAACGTGAGACCACATTTGCTTTTTGCTTTTCCATGATACCAAATTGCCTCCAACAAATACACTGATAACACGAAGTAGATCTTCGATCTTCCTCGATCCCGCCCAATCAAGATCTCGAAAAACCTTCAATCCTAGTATGCCCGTGATTGCTATATAGAATTCCTCGCCCAGTGCTCCTTTCAAATAGCACAAAATATGCTCGATGACTTTCCAATGGTCTTTTGTTGGAGATGACATATCTCGGCTTACCACACTTACCGAATAAGCAATATCGGATGAGTAACGGTTAGATAGTTCAATTTCCCAACCAATCTCCTGTATCTCTCAGGATCCGGAAACAATTCGCCATCTTTTGTAAGTTGTGCATTAGGAACCATAGGAGTGTTGTATGGTTTAGCCCCTAATTTTCTGTTTGGATAATAAGTCAAGCACATGTTTTCTTTGAGATAAGAATATCCCTTTCTTACCTCTCAAAGACTTCAACGCCCAAGAAATATTTTAGTGCCCCTAAATCTTTTGTATGAAACGGGTATGAAGAAAAGTTTTGAGAGATGAGATCTACAGTGATCACTTCGATAATGACAATATCATCAACATAAACCACTAATAGAATGACACCAACTGTAGATTGTTTGTAGAATACCGAATGATCTCGATTTACTCTTCTTCATGCCAAAATTCTCAATAGCATTGAATTTTCCAAACCATGCTCGAGGACTCTGTTTCAAACCATATAAGGACTTACGAAGGCGACAAACTTTCCCAAACTCCCCGAGCAACAAACCCAGGGTGGTTGCTCTAAGTAGACTTCTTCCGAAGATCACCGTGAAGGAATGCATTTGTGATGTCTAATCGATGTAAAGGCCAAGAATATGTGGCTGCCATAGAAATGAACAACCGCACGGATGTGAGCTTAGCGACAGGTGAAAAGGTGTCGAATAATCAACTCCATATGTTTGAGCATATCCTTTAGCAACAAGCCGTGCTTTCAATCTAAAGAATGAGTTCCATCCAGGATGAGTTTTAATAGCAAAAACCCACTTACAACCAATAGCCTTTTTACCCGTAGGTAAGTCAACTAAGTCCCAAGTACCATTACTATCTAAAGCATCATCTCTCAATCATACCTTGTGCCAACCCGGATGGGATAAAGCTTCACGACAGTTTTTGGTATAGAGAGAGAATCAAGAGATGCAATAAAAGAACACGAGGATGGTGATAAATGATTATATGATACAAATGAGGATATAGGATAAGTACATTGTCGTTTACCTTTACGAAGCGCAATAGGGAGATCATCACTTAATATCATCATCATCATCATCAACTGCACCTTATCCCACTATGTGGGGTTGGTGGTGTGAAGTTTATAGTGTCAATTAATTGTCTAAAATTAGTTAACACTACAAATTCACACAAAAAGCAAAGTGGCAAAGTTTTACGCCGGATGCCCTTCCTGACGCAACCTTCATATGAAGGAGAAATGAGATGAAATTCCAAAAACCATCATCATCATAGGTCTTTCCACTTGCATAGAAAATACGATGAGACGGCGATGAGTTGAGATAGTTGCTCTAGTCATGTCCCATTACATGATTGATATTGTAAAATCAACATGCACATCATGGAACATGACAACAATAAAAATATACTGTGAAGAATTGCAAATAGACTCCCATTAGCATCATGATAGTTGGCGATATTCTGTAAAAGTCTGCTCAAAGTTTTGCCAATGTTGCTCTTTCTGGTTTCCGATCATAGAACAGAGCTTTTAATAGGATTAAATTGAATAACAGAATGTTTAGAGTATGATTGTTCAATTTGTTTTTTTCGCTTTGTTATCATTTGTCTAAATGAAGATAATTGAGAGGCGAAAAATTGTTAGTTGATAACAAACTCAATTCAAATACGCACACTGTGGGACTAAAAGTGCTTAATGCAAACTGTGGGACTAAAAGTGCTAGACCCATTTTCTTATGGGACCAAAAGTGCAATTTCCTCATACTCTGTTGTCAGAATTGCTAAGTGTTTACGGAGGAAGGGTGTTTTTTTAACCTGTATTCTCCTGTTGGACTTGGTTTATTTCTTTTTGTATTATTCTAGTTCTTGAAGTTGCTCATGTTTAAATTTTGATAAAGCTATATTAGGATATTTGGTATGCTGGTGATTTATTAGTTGCTTCTATTTGCAGGTTAACAAAACTTAAAATGTCGACAGCTCAAAGCAATCTTCTTTCGCAAATGGAAACAACATGTGGATCTCTTCTTTATGCTAGTTGGGTAATTTTTTTAGATGATTAGGTTTAGTTGGGATGTTCCGTTTGTTATATATACATGTTTTATTTTGTTTTGGTCAAATTTGTGTATGCATATGGTTAATTTGATATTTAATTACTATGTTGATAAATAATTTTTTATGTGTTTGGGTTGATATTATTTTTGGGAGAATAAAGGTCATAAAAGGGATTACATATTGAAAACAAAATAATATTTAAAAAGGGGACTTTTGTGACAACAAGTGTCGCTGCAAATACTCAAAGGTTTTGTGAGGAAAATACATAGGGGCTTTTGTGACGACAATGTCGTCGCAAATAAACTTTTCGCAAATTGGTGGATTACCAATAATCCACCGATTTGCGACGGCTGGTTGACGCAAAATAACTATTAGCAACGACATTGAAGTATTTGCGAAAACAAATTGTTGTCACAAAAACATGCTTATGTAGTAGTGGCAGCGACTCAAACAAACAAGTTCTCGATCATATTGTGGTCTTCAAATGTTGTAGATCTGGAATCATAGACAATTTAGACATTATAGTTTTTTCAAAATTGTAGGCTTTAAGCCAATTTTTGTTATTATCCTAAATGCTATGAATCTTTTCATAGCTTTATCTTTTATGGTTTTTAAAAGATTTATTTCTGTTTTCTATAGATGTATTGCTAGTTTGAATTAATTAATAAAACTATTTCTCTTGTCAAAAAAAAAAAAAAACAAATGAACATTAATAACACAAGGAGCAGATCAGGCAATAGGGATATTTTGATGATGATGACTAGTGATTATTTTTTTTTTCATTTATTATATTTGTAAATTATGGATGGCTTCTTCTTTTATTTTAAAAATTATATATATTCATTCAGCCTTTCGCAAGATATATTAATTATCATTTTTATTTTGCTACTATATTTTTTGAAGCAAGAGGTTTACACAGTACATTATACCACTATGCCCTTCATCATCTTTCGTGGCCGCCTTCCTCATCACGCACGACCACGCTATTCGTTACAGAACCGTCTCCGGGCTTCATTACGAGGGAGCACAGGGACTTGGGGATTGACGTTTATATTCAGTGGGGGGTTCAGCGGTTGAGTATTTATAAGGGGTGGAGGAGGTGCTTGGGAGTTTGTGGTGGCGAGTGTTTGCGAAATGAGTTGATTCATTTCTTTGTACAAAGGTTGGGTTAGCAATTACCCGAGCGAGAAAAGGAAAACAGCGGTGGTGCTCCCCGCTTACATGCGGAGCATATTTTGGCCATTAGTGGTTTGACCAGTTTGGTTATTAGGGTGTTGCTCTTGATCAAATGAGCATTTTCGATTGTTGACTCATTTTGTCGATTACGAAAAGGATAAATGTTGAACTTTACATGGTTTTCACTTAACTTGTTTTAGCCTGGAATTTCGATTGGACCAATACGGCCCTCCTTCTAAGCGCAATTTGTTGGCGTGCGTTTTGGTCAACAAGCAAAATACATAAAAGACTAAACACGTGGAAATATAAGTATGCGTAATGAACGTTTATTTATGGCTAATTCTCGCTTTTTAGCGTAATGCCGAAAGGATTATTGAGGTCGGTCTTTTTCTTACAATTTCACATTTCCGGTCCTTTTTCTATTTTTTTCTCTCCGTCCTTTTCTTCTTAAGTGATGCTTTTATACCCCTCTAATAAGTGGGTTTTAATAGTCACCTTGCACTAATTAGTAAAATAATTTGAAAAGGACACATGTCCCCCCCAAGAGTGCATGTCAACCAAGTTTTGCCACTTGGCGACTCATATTGATAATCTCGACCGACACGTGGCGGCCTCTTGTTGCTAATGGAACACTAAGTATGGGCAAATGGTTATTTTTCGAACTGTCATCGTGCATGCGTTTCCCGCCAAAATTTGGGCTGGGGTCGGGGCTCGCGACCACGCCTGTGGTTGGGCTCGTGAGTGGGCGAGCCCAACCCATGACGTGTCGCCGGACACCGTTCTTTGGCGTCACTGCGGGCTCCCACTCGGATGTGTCTTTGTATGACCATGTGGAATAACTTTTTCAAATTTCGACTCGGGTGAATTTGTTGACGTGCGTTTTGTGTCAACACCTTCTAAATGAAGTAGTGTTATAAGTTTCAAAAATGTGTTGCTGACTTCAAATTCCCAGTATATGGCCCTATTTGACCCTCTGGTATTTCAGTATTTGTATCTGGGTGCCTTAGATTTTGCTTAGTTATCAAGCTAATGAAAGCTTGGTGGTACTAAGAAGTGGTACTTTGTTTTAGTGAATTCGTTTTGCCTATAATTTTTCATTAGTTTTGGAAATATCTTAACTTTACGTGAAGAAAGGGAAAATGAAAGAGAAAATTCATCTCTTGGACTTGCTAGTCATTGTACTCAACAAGCTAATTTTCAGTAAAATATGTACTAAAAAAATACCTTTTAGTTTTTGGCTTAAAAAGTCACTTTTTAGTTTTTGGCTGAAAAAAATCACTTGGTAGTATTTGCAAGTGTCAATTCATGCTTATGATTTTACTTCATTTAATCAAAATCTAAAAACAAATAAGAATGGTGTTTTGGATTTTTTGCATCTGATTTTGGTTTGACTTTTATAAATAAATAAACAAATTTTCATCGAACATTTTCAGTTTTCGATTCTCAACCCCGATTTTATTTTCAAATACTAATAATTTTTTTATTCTCATTTACTTTTACTTGTACTACGATAAATCACTTCTAAAAATAAAAGTTTTTGCAAACACTCCCAATGAGTACTTTCTAAAATTTCATAATAATAATTAAGGGGTTCAAAATTTATTGTTCTACGAAAAAGGAAAAATTGATTAACAGTTTTAACAAAGCAAATATGAAATGTTTCCCTATGTTCGGTTATTTAATTTTTCAACTTATTCGATCGCATTTCTTTTTTGTTGTTGAAAAGTTTGGCCCAATTGGAGTCTTGAACCTTAACTCGTCATTGCGAACAATGCTCAATGGTTTTCAATTACAGTGAACTTGCATGTTCTTTTTATAAAACTTGCATGTTCGTTTGTTAGCCACCTATTTCTCCTTTTTATAAAACTTTTAATTAAGAATTAGGCACATGCTTACAAACACTAAAAAAGAATTAGTCACATATGCTAAATTGGCCTTGGCCTTCTAAGTTTTACCCTTCCACTTTCAACCCTCTACCTTTACGGGGTCCATTTCTTTTTCACATTTGGTTCGATTCTAGTTTTACCCACGAAATTCCAACTTTTTTGGAAAGTCTTGATTGTGCGGTCATAATCTTTGACTTTGACTTTCAAATTGGGGAAGTTTTATTTGGGCGACAAAAAGATGACTTGGTGTGATATGGTTTTTTTTTACTTGGTGGTTTTCCTCAATTTTTTAGCCAAGTCGTCTACTTTCCAGGAGTTTCGATTTTCTGTTTTAAATTGGTGTTCTATTTTTTGTTCCATTCACCCGGATAAACAACACGTGTAAATACATTTAATAATCAACAACTCATGTTTATCTCGTTGACATGTGTCTTTGTCGCATAAATGAAACAAGAAAAGGAACACCAATTCTATTTTCCAATCCAATTTTTTTTTTTAATAAGTTGAGAGTCTTGGTTAGGGGAGGGATAAATTTCTATTTTCCAACCCAATTGAAATTTCTCTAAATTAGGAAGCCACATCAGCAATTCTGATTGCCCAATCAGCAAATTTTGGCAAAAATTGAAATATCCTGAGAAAATCGGACCAAATATAACTGACAAAAAATGGTAGGGATGCAAGTTAGATTAAATTTTTTTAATTTTTGAATAAAAATTAATTTTCTTATTAAAAATAACTCTTGTGAAAAAGTTTCCTATTTATGGGAGTAATTATCCCAATAAATTACCAAACTTACATTTAACCTAGAGGTGCCAATTTGGGTTGAGTTTGGCTTCGTGGATCCGAGTTCAAACATTTGTGGGTCAAAATCACCAATCCAGAACTCGATCTGTTTAATTGTTCGTGTTAGAACCTTGAACCCGAGTTCAAACATTTGTGGGTCAAAATCAGCCAATCCGAACTCGATCTGTTTAATTATTCGTGTTAGAACCTTGAACCCGAACTATTTATTTCACAGGTAACCTAGACCTGACTCGAGTTAAAGTTTAACTCGTATAATAATTATTTTTATATATATTTGATAATTCCAACTAAATAAATTCATTTTTTTTTTATAAAAATCAATCATTGCAACACGATATTCAATTAATAGAAAATATCACAATTCATAACATTCAAATAGAAATAACATAATTACATAAATAACACATAACATAATTATCATATTTTGAAGGCAACATACAAAATAATAACAATTATAATTAAGGAGGTTTTAGAATTTAAGTTTTAACAACATTATCTTGTTTTTTATTTTATCTTATAATTAATTATTTACTTAATTTTTTTAAAACTCACAAACTGGATAGAGTGGTTAAATGAGTCATAATAGGGTGACCTGAACCCGATCTGTTTAATTGGCGGGTTATTGGGGTTCGGCCCAATATCGACCCGAACCTATGAAGCGTAGACTCATATCCATTAATTTCATGTTAGGTTTCGTCGGATTTGTGTGTGGGTCGAAGTTGACACTTTATTTTAACCCCAATTCACATCAACGAAATTAGGGTTAGGCTTTGTTCATTCTTTTCTTCTCCTCTAATCTCATATCAAACAGCCACACTTCAATATCAAACCTCAATATACTCACTCATGGATTCCCCCATATGTTTATCACCTATATCATCATCGTCATCATCAGAAGCAGATGATAAACCTAATCCAAGCGGCAAAAATTATCATCACCACAAGGAAAAGTTGCCGTTATCGGCAATCGGGGACTAACGAGGGAGATTTTTACTATATAGTCATTATAGATTTAAATCCCAAGACTCACGTTTTTGTTGACGATGAATTCATCCGTGTTGCTCCTACTGTTCGATTTAAGCGACCATAAATATGATACCAATGGATTTTGTATATTAGGTTCGACTTTTTATATGATTGACTCTGTTGATAAGAATATGGTTCCTCCCCAAAGTCAGTCTATACGATCGATTTGTCATCGTATTTACACGCAAGCACGTCGTAATCGAGCCCGATTTGAGAACATTGGAGATAAGTGAACTGGGTAAGGCCCTGATATGCTGCACCCCAAGGACACACCTTATGCCACTCCCACCCCTGATGGTAAAAAATGTTGGTACTTTCTTCTTTTATTAGAAGTGAACCTTCTGATGAAATTTCTGGTGAAAATGATTTTGAGTTGTATGATCCCGACACTCGATCATGGAAACAACTCCCTGGCATACGCTACGATTGGAATGACCACTTTGGTCACAAATATGATCGTGGTTTCTGGATCGCGTCATTTACTTTCGTCGGTAAGTCTACCTTTTTCATCGAAACCGTTAGTGCATTAACGTCAAGTTCTGCATCAATGTATGCTATTGATCTTGAATCCCTAGACAATGGTTGGCGAAAATGTAATGACTTCTATGGTGCTAGGAATACTGAATGTAGTAATTTTCCGTTTTTAGTGATTGAGGAGGAGTTATGTTTGAATTCTTTCTGCGCTTGTGATATTACAAAACGAGATCGAGAATACCAAGACTGGTATAGGTTTCCATTGCCCTCATATGGTGTTGAATTTGAACGTTGTGGTCCTACTTATGTTGTTCTTCTTGATGATGTCGAGAATGGACAATGCAGTTTCTGCACTCTAGAATCAGGTCCAGGCCGAGAGACAGGCTATCCTCACCTGACTATAGATGCATACCATTGTGATATTGCAAAATACAGAGAGGATAAGGAGGAAAAGGGAGAGTCTGCGGAACTTGGCACAAGCATAACCCAGGTCCGACTTTTTAAATTTCTCCTGGACGTCGAGCAATGCACGTCCTTCTGCCCTCGCGGTTTTTTTACAATTCGAGCCGACGCTGATTGAACTTATGCACATAAATTACGTTGCTTGCAACTCTCATAAGATTTTTTGTCTCTGGGATCGAAGTATGTCTGCGGTAATAGCGAATCAAGATTTAGCTATTTCAAATACTTTTGTCATGGCGGTTTCATTCAACGTAATTATTAAGAAATGCTCTTGATTTGGGTTATGTTAACTTCATTTTGTGATTAACCTTCTTAGTTTTTTTAAAGACAAGTATAATATGTTGGATACATCATACATATGAGTTGATTGAGTTCCTTAGATTTATAGAAATTTAACAAGGTATATATGATTGATTGGTTAGTGAAATTTGCCAACTTTTGACTAATATTTGGTCACAAGTGCAATTTATTGAATTAAGTTACAATCTTGTATATGAATCTGGGTACAAAAAACATATCTACAATCTGTTTGCCAATCTTGCTCAAAGTGATTTGAGAAAAAGTTAATGGACGGCAGAGATGATACTGGAATTATGATTTCTTACTTCCTGCTTGCTGGAATTATGATTTCTCATGGATATTTTTGTTGTTGAAAGATACATATTAATTTATCAGTCTTATATCATTTATTAAAACCGCCAAACCGCCCGCCACCGCCTAAAACCGTACCATTGATTTTACTTCATAAAACCGCGATTTGAAATTATTTTTATAAAAACCGCATATAGCAAGGTTTGAATTTTTAAAAAACGCAAAACACGCACCGTGATCACCCCTATATAGGTATGTCCACTTGAACTTTTTATTTTCAATAGTATTTAGTTTCCAATACTGCAAAAATATTATTAAGCTAGACAAGATAATACATACGTAACAAAGATTTACCATGATGTGCAATAACTAATTAGAATCCATCCCATAAGTTTTCAGAACATTAACGTATAAATGAAAAATTTGGCAGAATCTCTCCATTTACATTGGTTAAGCATGCGAAGACTGACTCTACTCCATCATTACATTGGCTTAAAGAGGACCATATCGGGTTCTTGTTGGTGATCTGTGAGAGTGTCCTTGGTGTATCTTCTACTGATTTTCACTTTCATCTTTTTCATGCATATAGGTATTTGTTTTTATTGTTTTTTTAAGTATGCATTTTCATATGTTATTTTCATTTTTCTTCCTTATACTTTGATTCATAATTACCCTAAGATAGGCTGCCTTCTTGATTTTTTGTTGCACTTGATATAACATTGTAATTTTTTTATCATTGTAATAATAATGCTCTGTTTGGTAAAATAAATGGAAGGTTTCTGTATGTGAAGAAAATGGTTGGATATAGTGTACTGTGTATGGTTTAAGTCGAGGCCTGATTTAGAATCAGTCTCCGCAAGACGAAAACGCCCCGTATACCGAGTGCTTACGGTTCCCACACTCGCCTCTAAGATACAACGACTTTATTCAGTTTCGGTTAGCAACACAACAAAACTGGAACAACAGCGAACAACAAGTTGTTCTTAACTTTCAAGCTTTTGAAGGTAGGAAGTCAATATGCTCATATGATGCAAATGACAGGTTATTATCTGAGTCTTTCGTGTCTTATTTCATCAGTAGGGTCGAGTAATTATAGGCCACAGGTGCCTCGTATGGAAAGATCGCGTCTTTTGGCTCGAAAAGACACCTTTTGCACTGAACAGTCGCACCTGCGCAGGGGAGCACGGCCTAGACGCACGGGCCGTGCTACGCCCGTCTTGTGGGTCGAAAGTTCCTAGTTGGAAATCATTTAATTAATTACGAAAATTAATTAAATCCTATTTAATTAATTACAAAAATTAATTAAATATTTAATTTTAAAGGTTTTTGGTCCAAAAAGAATAAAGGGCTTTGAAGCCCAAGCCCAGGCCCTCGACCGGACACAGGGGTGGCGGCGTGCGTCTTTGAACCAAACCCACAAGCATGTAGGATGGAGCATATGTCCAACTTGGGATAAATAAAGTGTGCAACTTGGGATAAATAAAGTGTGCAACTTTGCTCTCTTTTTCCTATGTGGGATGGAGCACTCCTCCTCACATTTTCCATTTTCCATACCATTTATTTGTATTAAGTGGCTAACTTCAGCATTAATTTATCATTCACCCGGATCGGTTTGAGAAATTCCAAATGTTATTCTCATCTACTCTCTTAGTAGAATTTTTACAAATAATTTAATTCCATTTTTCACAAATGGAAACCACTTAATTAATTGGTCAAAATCGGGTCAACACCTCATTTATCAAAGACCAATTCCAACATGCTCAAACTTAGATATTATATGTATTTTCCAAGAGTCAGTCTTCCACTACCCCAAGAATTCCATGACTGTCATAGCATTGATCTTTGTACGTCGTTTTCATCAATGCATAAACATGGTTTGAAGAAATTGATTTTAGTTTCATTTAATCAAAATCTAAAAGCAAAAAGAGTGGTGTTTTGGATTTTTTGCATCAGATTTTGGTTTGGCTTTTATAAACAAAAAAATATTTTTTCATCAAATATTTTCAATTTTTGATTCTCAACAATGATTTTATTTTCAAATACTAACAGTTTTTTATTCTCATTTACTTTTATTTAAACTACGATAAATCAATTCTTCTAAAAACAAAAGTTTTTGCAAACACTCCCTCCCAATGAGTACTTTCTGAAATTTCAAAAAAATAATTAAGGGGTTCAAAATTTATTGTTCTACGAAAAAGGAAAAAATGATTAACAGTTTTAACAAAGCAAATATGAAATGTTTCCCTATGTCCGTTTATTTAATTATTCAACTTATTCAATCGCATTTTTTTTTTGTTGTTGAAAAGTTTGGCCCCAATTGGAGGTACTTAGAACCCGAAACTCGTCATTGCAAACAATGCCAGTGTGTTTTCCAATTGCAGTGAACTAGCATGTTCGTTTGTTAGCCACCTATTTATCCTTTTTTATAAAACTTTTAATTAAGAATTAGGCGCATATGCTAAATTGGCCTTCTAAGTTTTACCCCTTCCACTTTCGATCCTCTACCTTTACGGGGTCCATTTTTGGTCTTCCATATTTTTTAGTTTGTCACAATTGGTTCCGATTTTAGTTTAACTCCGAAATTCCAACTTTTCTTTGGAAAGTCTTGATCGTGCGGTCAAAATCTTTATCTTTGACTTTGACTTCCAAAATCCAAATTGTTGGAACTTTTATTTGGGCAACAAAAAAAGATGACTTGGTGTGATATGTTTTTTATTCCTTGGTTTGTTCCTCAATTTTTTAGCCAAGTCGTCTACTTAGGAGTTTCGATTTTCTATTCTAAATTAGTGTTTTAATTATTGGTTCCATCTATCCAGATAAATAACACGTGTAAAAATCATTAAATAATCAACGATTCATGTTTATCTCGTTGACATATGTCGATCGCCCGCATGAATGAAACAAGAAGATGAACATTAATTTGGAGCATAAATCAAGCCTAAATTTTGAGATATTAATATGATAACCTGTATATATGTGACAATCATTCGTGCGGTGGAATATAAGATAAAACACCATCATGTAATAGAAGATTCCATCCGCCTATTTTCCAACCCAATTGAAATTTCTCCAAATTTGGAAGCCGCATCAGCAATTCTGATCGCCCAATCAGCAAATTTTGGCAAAAGTTGAAATATCATGAGAAAATCGGACCAAATATAACTGACAAAAAATTGTAGGGCGCAAGTTATATTATATATTTTGAATTTTTGACTAAAAATTAATTTTACTATTAAAAAATAACCCTTGACGAAAAAGTTTCCATATTTTTGGGAGTAATTATCCCAATAAATTACCAAACTGGCATTTAAATATAGGGGTGCCAATTTGGGTTGAATCTGAGTTCGTGGGTCCGAATTGTTAAGTTTGCAGGCCAAAATCAGTCAACCTAAATCCAACCTGTTTAATTATTCGTCGTTTAACCTTAAACCCAAACTATATATTTCACGCAGGTAAACCCCTGACCCGTTTAACCCGTATGATAAAATTATTTTTATATATATATATTTGATAATTTCAACTAAATAAATTTATTTATTTTTTAAAATCAATCACTGTAACACAATATTCAATTAATAAAAAATATCACAACTCACAACATCAAAAATAATAACATAAGTAAATAAATAACATAACATACTTATCATATTTTCACTGCAATATACAAAATAATAACAATTTACATAATTAAGTTGGTTTTCCAATTTAAGTTTTAAGAACATGTCTTATTTTTTTATTTTTTCATATAATTAATTATTTATTTAATCTTTTAAACTCACAAACTAGTTAGACGGTTAAATTTCAACTCAGACCCATGAAGCGTGAACCCATACCCATTAATTTTGTGTTGGGTTCATGTCGGATCCAAAATTGACACCCCTATTTAAACCCAAACTCACAACAACGAAATTAGGGTTAGGCTTTGTTCATTCTTTTCTTCTCCTCTAATCTCATATCAAACAGCCACTCTTCAATACCACAAACAGCCACACTTCAATATCAAATCTCAATATACTCACTCATGGATTCCCCCATATGTTTATCACCTATATCATCATCGTCTTCATCAGAAGCAGATGATAAACCTAATCCCAAGCGGCAAAAATTATCATCACCACAAGGAAAAGTTGCCGTTATCGGCAACTGCGGGACGAACGAGGGAGATTTTTACTATATAGTCATTATAGATTTAAATCCCAAGACTCACGTTTTTGTTGACGATGAATTCATCCGTGTTGCTCCTACTGTTCGATTTAAAAGCGACCATAAATATGATACCAATGGATTTTGTATATTAGGTTCGACTTTTTATATGATTGACTCTGTTGATAAGAATATGGTTCCTCCCCCAAAGTCAGTCTATACGATCGATTTGTCATCGTATTTACACGACGACGACGATGTCGTAACCGAGCCCAATTTGAGAACATTGGAGATAAGTGAACTGGGTAAGGCCCCTGATATGCTGCACCCCAAGGACACACCTTATGCCACTCCCACCCCTGATGGTAAAAAAATGTTGGTACTTTCTTCTTTTATTAGAAGTGAACCTTCTGATGAAATTTCTGGTGAAAATGATTTTGAGTTGTATGATCCCGACACTCGATCATGGAAACAACTCCCTGGCATACGCTACGATTGGAATGACCACTTTGGTCACAAATATGATCGTGGTCGTTTCTGGATCGTGGCATTTACTTTCATCGGTAAGTCTACTTTTTTAATCGAAACCGCTACTGGTGCATTCACGTCAAGTTCTGCATCAATGTATGCTATTGATCTTGAGTCCCTGGACAATGGTTGGCGAAAATGTAATGACTTCTATGGTGCTAGGAATACTGAATGTAGTAATTTTCCGTTTTTTGTGATTGAGGAGGAGTTATGTTTGAATTCTTTTCTGCGCTTGTGATATTACAAAACGAGATCGAGAATACCAAGACTGGTATAGGTTTCCATTGCCCTCATATGGTGTTGAATTCGAACGTTGTGGTCCTACTTATGTTGTTCTTCTTGATGATGTCGAGAATGGACAATGCAGTTTCTGCACTCTAGAATCAGGTCCAGGCCGAGAGACAGGCTATCCTCACCTGACTATAGATGCATACCATTGTGATATTGCAAAATACAGAGAGGATAAGGAGGAAAAGGGAGAGTCTGCGGAACTTGGGACAAGCATAAACCAGGTCCGACTTTTTAAATTTCTCCTGGACGTCGAGCAATGCACGTCCTTCTACCCTCGCGGTTTTTTTACAATTCGAGCCGACGCTGATTGAACTTATGCACATAAATTACGTTGCTTGCAACTCTCATAAGATTTTTTTGTCTCTGGGATCGAAGTATGTCTGCGGTTATAGGCTTATAGCGGATCAGGATTTAGCTATTTCAAATACTTGTCATGGCGGTTTCATGCAATGTAATTATTCAGAAATGCTCTTGATTTGGGTTATGTTAACTTCATTCAGTAAAGACAAGTATAATATGTTGGATACCTATGAGTAACAAGGTATGATTGATTGATTGATGAGTAACTTCAGTTCTTTAGATTTATAGAAATTTAACTAGGTATGATTGATTGATTAGTGAGATTTGCAAACTTTTTGACTAATATTTGGTCACTACTCGTATGAAATTTATTGAATTAAGTTATAATCTTGTATATGAATCTGGGTACAAAAAAACATATTTGTACAATATGTTTACGAATCTTGCTAACAGTGATTTGGAAAAAGGTTAATGGGCGGCATTTTCAGGAATAAACAACCCAGCATATGTGGATGCTACTTGGTAAAAGTTCCGGACTGAAAAAAATATGCCATTTCTAGATTTTGAAATAGATTGAATATATTGAAACTTAAACACTACACTATCACTCAAACCCTAGCCCTCTCTCTCTCCTTCTTTTCTTGATCTTCATTATTAAGGGGTGATTTTTGGCCATTTTTTGCCTGAAATCATCTCATCTAAATCTTTTTATTTTTTTTTTAAATAAGTGATTTTTCCACATAGATCTAGATTGTTTATTTCCTTTTATTGTTTATGATTTCGCCGCAAGTGCGACGTTTGGTTTGTTGCTACCTTGTTGCGGTTTGTTGTTGTCTTGTTGCAAAGTGTTTTTGTTATGTGGGCGATTCAAACCAACAAGTTCTCGATCGGATTTGTGGTCATCAAATGTTGCAAATCGGAATCATAAGCAATCTAGACATTATAGTTTTTTCAAAATTGTAGGCTATAATGCGATTTTGTTATTATCCTAAATGCTATGAATCTTTTCATAGTTTTATCTTTTATGGTTTTTAAAAGATTTGTTTCATTTTCTACCGATGTATTGCTAGTTTGAATTAATTAATAAAACTATTTCTCTTGTCCAAAAAAAAAAAAAAAACAAATGAACATTAATAACACAAGTAGCAGATCTAGGATATTTTGATGATGATGACTAGTGATTATTATTTTTTTGCATTTGTTATATCTGTAAATTAAGGATGGCTTCTTTTTTTATTTTAAAAATTATATATATTCATTCAGCCTTTCGCCAGATATAATTAATTATCATTTTTATTCTGCTACTATATTATTTGAAGCAACAGGTTTACACACTACATTATACCACTTGTGTAGCAGTTTCAAATTGCAAAACACCATAATTAGTTACATACTGCAAACAAACACAAATGCCACATCAAAATATCCTCCGACATAAAGGAATAAAATTTGGCTAACACTAGATGTTGAAATAAAAAAGGAGGTTTCGGAAACAGAACACAATTCAAAAGGGAAGAAATAATCTAATTTGTAGGCATTTACAATAAACTTAAAAGACCTAACGACCCTTTGTGCTAAGCTTTAGAGAGCCTTTCGGTTTCTACTTATCCTCAACTCCCAATTTCTGCTTATCCTCTTTGTATTTAGCGAGATCACAATGGTATACACATATATACATATAAAGTTGGGTGGGAATACAAGGTGTCTTTTATCCATAGCCAGTTTGCAGATGCCAGAAATTGCATTCGGATTTGGTAGAATTAATCTAAATTTATAGTCGAACTTTGAAATAACTTAGCTCCACGAATGCTATTGATCATGTGTTCTCTACTCGTCATTTAGTATCCTCCAATTTCAAAGTCTCCTGGGCTTCATTACGAGGAGCACAGGGACTTGGGATTGACGTTTATATTGAGTGGGGGTTCGGTTGAGTATTTATAAGGGGTGGATGAGGTGCTTGGGAGTTTGTGGTGGCGAGTGTTTGCGAAATGAGTTGATTCATTTGTTGTACAAAGGTTGGGTTAGCAATTAGCGAGCGAAAGGAAATACAGTGGTGCTCCTCGCTTACATGCGGAGCATATTTTTGGCCATTAGTGGTTTGGCGGTTTGGTTATTAGGTGTTGCTCTTGATCAAATGAGTATTTCGATTGTTGACTCATTTTGTCGACACGAAAAGGATAAACGTTGAACTTTACCTGGTTTTCACTTAACTTGTTTCACTGGAATTTGATCGACCAATACGGGCCCTCCTTCTAGCGCCAATTTGTTGACGCGTGCGTTTTGGTCAACAAGCAAAATACATAAAAGACTAAAACGTGGAAATATAAGTATGCGTAATGAACGTTTATTTATGGCTAATTTGCCTTTTAGCGTAATGCCAAGCAGGATTATTGGGGTCGGTCTTTTTTACAATTTCACATTTACGGGTCCTTTTTTCTATTTTTTCTCTCCTGTCCTTTTCCTCTTAAGTGAGGCTTTTTATACCCCTCTAATAAGTGAGTTTTCAATAGTCACCTTTGCACTAATTAGTAAAATAATTTGAAAAGGACACATGTCCCCTCCTAAGAGTGCATGTCAGCCAAGTTTTTGCCACTTGGCGACTCATATTGATAATACTCTGACATGTGGCGGCCTCTGTTGCTAATGGAACACTAAGTATGAAGCACCACTGCTATTGATCATGTGTTCTCTACTCGTCATTTAGTATCCTCCAATGTCTTCTCTACCTCAATTTCACACGCCCTGATATCACTTATTCAGTCCAACAGTTAAGTCAATTCGTCACATCCCCCCGCACCGATCACCGGGAAGGCGCCCTTCACTTGTCAAGTATCTCAAAGGCACTCCATCTTTGGGCTCTTCTTCTATTCTTCGTCCTCCCCATTTACTCTACCGCTTGCGACGCCGACGGGGTCTTGCCTAACACTGCAAGTCATTGGTAGTTATTGTCTTTTCCTTGGCACCTCTTTGTCTCTTGGAAGACTAAGAAGCGAGAACACCATCTCCCGCTCCTCCGCGGAGGCTTGAATATCGTGCTTTAGACACATTCTGATCTGTGAAATGCGGTGGCTTTCCTACATTGCGGTGACCTTCACATCCCTCTTCCTACTCCGATCCCCTTGTGGTGTGATAATAAGGTTGCTCTCCACATTGTTGAAAACCCCGTCTTCCATGAACGCATTACAAAGCACCTCGACATTGATTGTCATCTTGTTCGCAATCACTTTAAGTCCGCTTCATCCTTCCGCGCCACGTTTCCTCGTCTCAACAACTCGCGGACCTTTTCACCAAGTCTCTTTTCTGCGACTTCTTTCAAGGCCACTTGTCTTCAAGTTGGGCTTGCTTGATCATCGTTGCCCAACTTGACTTGACGGGGGTGTTGAGTATATAATTCATATTTCGCATTTCTCACTTTATACCAAAACGTGTTTCTATTTCTCGATTGTTAGTTTGTTATCTTGGTTGTTATTTCCGCCTTTATTTTGCTCCCCGCTATAAATGTAATCACACGGTTTGCATGAGTAAGATTTACAAAAATAAGATCCTACAATTTCTTTGTTCAATTTTCTCTCTAGCATGGGTCTATACAAATTTCTACAAAATCGAGTTTATACAATCGACTTGTCATCGTATTTACACGACGGCAGCGATGTCGTAACCAAGCCCGATTTGAAAATATTGGAGAAAAGTGAGTAGGAAAGACCACGATATGTTGCACCCCAAGTCAAAACCTTTTGGTATTCCACCCCGATGGTAAAAAATCTTTGGTATTTTCTTCTATTATTAGACATCAATATGGTCTTGAAATTCTTTGGTGTAGGGATTTTGAATTGTATGACCTCGAAAACAAAACATGGAAACAACTCCTGGCATACACGGTGAAAACTCCTATGGTACTTATTTCTTGATCGCAAAGATTTGCTTTCATTGGTAGGTCGACCTTTTATCGAAACCGCATCTTGAATTGATGTATTATATTGATCTTGAATCCCTGGACCAAGGTTGGAAACAGTGTGAAACCATCTATGGTCGTAGACTACTCGATGTTGGAATTTTCCTTTTTACCCGATTGATGAAGAGTTGTGTTTGACTTCTCACTGCGCTTACGATGTTACAATAGAAGAACACCGTGAGTGGTATTTTCCACGCCCATCATATGGTGTTCAATTTCGACATCGTGGTCATTCTTGTCATTCTTCTTGGTGATGTCAAGAATGAACAATGCAATTTCGGCATTTTAGAATCGGGTCTAGGCCAACAGGACCAAGTATCCTCACCTCACTATAGATAAATACCATTGTGATGTCTCCAAATATAGAGAGGACAAGAAGAAAAATTGCGACGATGCGGAATTGAGCACGAGCATAACCCATGTTCGGTGTTTCAAATTTCTCTTGGACGTCGAGAAATGTACGGTCTTCTACACTCCTAAAAGTTTTTCATTGAGCAGGCAGTGGTTGAACATATGCCCATAAATACACTTTTTGTCTCTGGATTAGAAGTATATCTGCAGTTATAGGAGATCATCATTTAACTATTTCAAATATTTTTGTCATGGCGGTTTCATGTTCCGAAATGTCCTGTAATTATTCAGAAATACGCTTGATTTGGGATATGTTTACTTCATATCTGTGTTAGAATAATTAACATACATAATTGAGATAGAAAAATAAAGAAGAGGATTTCATAGAAGTCTTGCAAAATACAATGAAGACAATACTTGTGTGAAATGGGGAGGCTACTACAATATATAGATAAAACCCTAGCTAACAACTAAGAATGGAAAATACAAAACTACCCCTATAACATAAATAACAATATATCTCTAACATCCCCCCACAAACTCATGATGATGTAGTAGAAATCATCGAGAGTTTGCCAACCAAAAAACGAAAACGCGGAAGCGGATGCGACTTGGTGAAAAGATCCGCAATCTGTAAAGATGATGAGATGAATGGTAAGTCGAGGTCCCATGTTGCGGTGATGACGAGTGGCATGACAATCAATCTCAATATGCTTTGTTCTTTCATGGAAAAGCGAGTTGTGAGCAATCTGAATAGCACTTTGGTTATCACACGATGCGTAGGAGTAGGTGATGATAAATGAACACCCATATCTGCAAGAAGCCAACGTAACCAAACTATTTCAGATTGTAGTAGACGCCATTGCCGATCACTCGCCTCTGTGGAGGATCGAGACACAACATTTTGTTTCTTACTCTTCCAAGAAATAAGTGAGTCTCCAAGAAAAATACAAAAACCGGTGGTGGATTTCCGATCGGAGGATCACTAGCCCAATCCGCATCGAATATGCCCTCAACTCTAATGAAGATGTAGATGGAAACAAAAGACTCTCGAAAAGAGTGCCACGGAGGTATCGCAAGAAGATAGCTATGACCAAATGACCCTGTTCAATGAACTGTAGTAGGACTAGTGACAAATTGACTCACAATATGAACAAGATATGCATATATCGGGACGCGTAATGGTTAGATAAACCAAACTTCCAACAATAGTGCGATATAAGGTAGGATCGACATAAATGGTGTGCCATCGGAAGGAGAATATCGAACATTAAGTTCAAGAGGCGTATCAAGTCCAAGTATCGTAAAGACGAGCTCGATCAAGTATGTCGGCCAATGTACTTGGACTGTGAAAGAAGATAACCTCGAGGGGAGGGCTACCTCAATACCCAAGAAATATCGCAAAGGTCCCAAATCTTTCATTTCAAAGCGAGAAAGCTAACTCGATTTCAACAATGCAATCCCATCAACATCATCACCGGTGATGATCATATCGCCAACATATAAGGAAAGAAGAATAATACCAACACATGTACGCTTTGAAGAAAAAGCGGCGAGAATCATGGTTAATTGGAACTAAAACCAAGTGAAGTAAGCACGACAGAGAATTTTTCAAACCAAGCCCGTGGAGCCTGTTTGAGACCATACAATGCTTTCTTAAGCTTGCAAACTTCGCCCTGATTATGAGGAACTCGGTGGTGGGATCATGTAAACTTCTTCTTGAAGATCACCATTCAAGAAGGCATTTTTTGACATCCAATTGAGAAATGTGCCATTTTCGGACGGAAGAAACCGCAACAAAAGTACGACGGTAGTCATCTTTGCAAGCGGGGGCAAATGTTTCCTCATAATCCATACCATCTTTTGTTGTGAATAACCTTTAGCAACCAATCGTGCTTTATATCGCTCAATCGAACCATCGATTTGGTTTTAATTTTATAAACCCAACGCGAACCAATTGCCCGTTTACCAGGTGGTAAAGATACCAAATCCCAGTGTTTGTTTTATGCAAAAAAGTTCTCGATCATATGATCGCCAAAGGATCGAATCGCTCTTTATAGGAGTGTGGTTGAGAAATTTTGTGAATAGAGGACAAAAATGAAGCAAAGGCGGGAGAATAAGAGGAATAAACAAAGTCGTAATGGCGAGTGGACTTACGTGTACGTTGGGGATATCGAGGAGGCAAAGGATCCACGGTTTGAAGGCGATTGGGGTGTCGTGAAAGCGCAGGCGAACAATAGTATCCGACGAGTCTCTATCGTATTATCCGAGAATGGATCAATATGAACAAGATCGAGTTTTGGAGATCTTTATGGGGACTTGGGGGAATAGAGAAGAATGGAATATGCTCAAAAAAATACATGACGAGACACATATAATTTTTGAGCAACATGATCAAAGCAACGATATCCTTTCCGACTCCTCCATATCCTAAGAAAACACAAATAGCTGAACGAGAAGATAATTTGCTGCGTTCAACATGAGGACGAAGGACAAAACATGCACAACCAAAGACTCGTAAAGACGAATAACTAGGGGTGGAACCATAAAGTCTCTGAAATGGTGATAAATCAGATGTAATGGATGATGGAATCCTATTTATACAATGGACAGCGGTAAGCACGGCTTCCCCCCAGAATTCACTTGGAACTGAACTAGATAGTAAAAGTGAGCGAGCAGTTTCAATGATATGCCTATGTTTTCTTTCAGCAATACCATTTTGTTCAGGAGTATCTGTGCAAGAAGTTTGATGTAAAGTCCCATCCAAAGCAAGCAATTCACGAAAATTATTAGATGTGTACTCCCCACCCAAGTCACATCTAAAGCATTTTATGATAGCAGAAAATTGAGTTTTTACAAAAGCCTGGAAATGAAGTATATATACTCGAAAAATAACGATGCTTCATAAAATAAACCCAACAATAACGAGAATAATCATCAATAAAAGAGACATAATATCGAGAACCCCCTTTGTGTGGAAATGGGAGCAGTCCCCACACATCGAGAATGAACTAAATCAAATGGCGCGAGAGAAGAAGTTAAACACTCCGATTAAAAGGTAAAGCGGAAAATTTTGCAAGTTTACAACCACTACAATCGTAAATATCATGAGATGACAATTTTCCTAATGAACCTGTAGAAGCCAAAAATCTTAAACGTGAAGACGAAACATGACCCAAACGAGAATGCCACAAATAAAAGCTAGACGATGAAGGACTCAAACGAAAAGAAGACAAATCAACAGAAGGTGCGATAGAGGTACTTTCGGAGCTCATCCAAAATGTATAACTCGCGTGCCTACGGCTTTGTCCCAATCGACTTAGGGAATGTGGATCCTGCACACAACAAAAGTAGAAGAGAATGATACTAAGTAACTGAATCACACAATTGGCTAATGAAAAAAGATTTAATGCAAGTTTGGGAATATGGTAAACATGTGGAAGAGACAGATGAGGTGTGGCTACAGATCCAATTCCTGCTAAGGGTAACAAAGTACCATCAGCAGTAACAACAGGTCTAGCATGTGTGGGTGAAATGGAATTAAAACATGATATATCAGGGGACATATGATGAAAAACTCCGAATCTAATACCCAAATAGAGGAAGATATACTGGCGAGCTCGGAGTTGACAAACCCGAGGCAGATAAAGCATGAGATGAGGCAAAGAAATTTCTCAAATTGTTCGGCAATTGTATCCATAGAAGAAGGCTGACTGGAGGTAAGAGTTCCGGACGTCACATAATCTGATGAGGGTACAGGTGCAGCAACACGAGTTGGTGGGGGCGGCCTAAAACCACGTTGATTTGGATGGACAAACTGATGTTGGGGAGGTCGTGGATTTTTCTATTTGAAAACGCGTTGTTGCCACGTTTATTCAACTCAGGACATTGAGCCTTCCAATGTCCTGGTTGTTTACGATAACTACACTCATTATCGGCAACTTTTGGGTGCGGTGATGCGAAAGAGAAGATGGACGATGGGGCACAAACGGATGAAGCAGAGGAAAGGAATAACTCCTTTCCCTGCCTGAGACTTTAGGCGTAATTCCTCTGCTAACAATTCACTTACAACAGAATCAACAGATGGTAGAGGAATACGGTGCAATATATTCCCACGAAGAGACTCAAAATCATCCCGAAGAGCCATCAAAAACTGAACCAATCGTTGCTCCTCTCTACGAGCAATATAGGGGGCAAATGCGCGAAGTTCAATAGATTCAGTAAGAGCTAATTGATCCCAAAGATCTGTCATAGCAGAATAAAATTCCTGGACAGTCATATTTTTCTGCTGTAGAGATCGAATGTCTATTTCCAATTGGTACTGTTTAGCAAAATTTGATTGAGTATACAGTTCGTTCCAAATGATCCCAAACTTCTTTAGCAAGATGTATCATATTTAGCCAATTGCATACAATAGAGTTCTCCACTGGAATTGTTAACCCAAGTAATAATTTTCGAATTGTTCACTTCCCAAACCTCTAATTCGCAAAGATATTTAGTATTATCTTTCTCAACAGGATATTTTTGTGTTCCGGAAATATAACTCCACAATTTTTTTCCTCTCAAAAATTTCTCATGACATAACTCAATATGAATAATTCTTTCCATTCAAGCGTACACTAATCGATCGCAACGAATCATCTCTTTCACTGCCCATAATGAATAATGACGAGAAAATCAAGCTTAAATATCAACCAAACAACTAGATAGATCGATGCAAATATCCAACAAATCAAGCCAACTCTACCAACAAAACTATTGCAAATAATCGATTCTTGAGACCAAAATAAGACATCAAACCCAAGTGCTAACAGATGAGAATCGAAAGAAAATAACACAAATCGCAACATAGTCGGCTGTGTGATATCGATATACCTCTAGGATCTGCAAACCGACACTGGTACACCCATCGGAAAAAAACCGCGAAGTCGAGAATGCTATTAAAACCTCTCTTGATACCATATTAGAATAATTAACATACATAATTGAGATAGAAAAAATAAAGAAGAGGATTTCATAGAAGTCTTGCAAAAATACAATGAAGACAATACTTGTGTGAAATGGGGAGGCTACTACAATATATAGATAAAACCCTAGCTAACAACTAAGAATGGAAAATACAAAACTACCCCTATAACATAAATAACAATATATCTCTAACAATCTGCAGTTATAGCCTGTAATTATTCAGAAATATGCTTGATTTGGGTTATGTTAACTTCATTTGCTCGCATTCTAATATGGTTCTTTTTTTTTAAACCTGTTTTTGCTTGCATTCAACAATGAATTTGCTGTTGAGTAATATCATTGTTTGTTGTTCTTTAATGATTTGTGGCAATCTATGGTGGTACAATATTCACACCTCTTATCTTTCTTTATTTTCACTGTCTATTAAAACGGGCCGATTTTGAAGAAACATTCAGGAGTGTCGCGGCAGACGATGGCGGATCAATTTTAAAATGGGGATACGATAGATTTTAGAAAAAATATCCACGTAAACTAAAAAAATGCATATAAACTTTGTTTAATATTTAAAGTCGTACAACCCAAAATATGCAAATTGTAGGAAAGACTATCAAATTTAAAGAACCATTGTCCATACAAGTTATGTTGCTCATAAATTTTATGTCGAATGAAAATTCTACAAATACATGTGAGAAGAGAAAATTGGGTGAAAATCTATAAAGTGAGCACCTATTGAGCAAAATTGGGCCAAGAAAAAAATTCATATTGAAAGTTTGTTTTAATTTGAAATGATTAAAGTGTAATTAATGTAAAAGGGGGTACAAATATATTGTTTTTTATTTTTTAACAAAAAATATTTTGTAATTTTCAAATTTGGGGCACAGTTGTACCCCCTTGTTCCATGTCTGCATCCGACTCAGACTCCATGTAGGCGTGAACCATTACTCCATTAATTTTGTGTTGGGTTCGTTCGGATCCAAAAATTGACACCCCTATTTAAACCCAAACTCACAACAACGAAATTAGGGTTAGGCTTTGTTCATTCTTTTCTTCTCCTCTAATCTCATATCAAACAGCCACTCTTCAATACCACAAACAGCCACACTTCAATATCAAATCTCAATATACTCACTCATGGATTCCCCCATATGTTTATCACCTATATCATCATCGTCTTCATCAGAAGCAGATGATAAACCTAATCCCAAGCGGCAAAAATTATCATCACCACAAGGAAAAGTTGCCGTTATCGGCAACTTGCGGGACGAACGAGGGAGATTTTACTATATAGTCATTATAGATTTAAATCCCAAGACTCACGTTTTTTGTTGACGATGAATTCATCCGTGTTGCTCCTACTGTTCGATTTAAAAGCGACCATAAATATGATACCAATGGATTTTGTATATTAGGTTCGACTTTTTTATATGATTGACTCTGTTGATAAGAATATGGTTCCTCCCCAAAGTCAGTCTATCACGATCGATTTGTCATCGTATTTTACGGCGGTGAGCGATGTCGTAACCGAGCCCAATTTGAGAACATTGGAGATAAGTGAACTGGGTAAGGCCCCTGATATGCTGCACCCCAAGGACACACCTTATGCCACTCCACCCCTGATGGTAAAAAATGTTGGTACTTTCTTCTTTTATTAGAAGTGAACCTTCTGATGAAATTTCTGGTGAAAATGATTTTTGAGTTGTATGATCCCGACACTCGATCATGAAACAACTCCCTGGCATACGCTACGATTGGAATGACCACTTTGGTCACAAATATGATCGTGGTCGTTTCTGGATCGTGGCATTTACTTTCATCGGTAAGTCTACTTTTTTAATCGAAACCGCTACTGGTGCATTCACGTCAAGTTCTGCATCAATGTATGCTATTGATCTTGAGTCCTGGACAATGGTTGGCGAAAATGTAATGACTTCTATGGTGCTAGGAATACTGAATGTAGTAATTTTCCGTTTTTGTGATTGAGGAGAGTTATGTTTGAATTCTTTCTGCGCTTGTGATATTACAAAACGAGATCGAGAATACCAAGACTGGTATAGGTTTCCATTGCCCTCATATGGTGTTGAATTCGAACGTTGTGGTCCTACTTATGTTGTTCTTCTTGATGATGTCGAGAATGGACAATGCAGTTTCTGCACTCTAGAATCAGGTCAGGCCGAGAGACAGGCTATCCTCACCTGACTATAGATGCATACCATTGTGATATTGCAAAATACAGAGAGGATAAGGAGGAAAAGGGAGAGTCTGCGGAACTTGGGACAAGCATAAACCAGGTCCGACTTTTAAATTTCTCCTGGACGTCGAGCAATGCACGTCCTTCTACCCTCGCGGTTTTTTACAATTCGAGCCGACGCTGATTGAACTTATGCACATAAATTACGTTGCTTGCAACTCTCATAAGATTTTTTGTCTCTGGGATCGAAGTATGTCTGCGGTTATAGGCTTATAGCGGATCAGGATTTAGCTATTTCAAATACTTGTCATGGCGGTTTCATGCAATGTAATTATTCAGAAATGCTCTTGATTTGGGTTATGTTAACTTCATTCAGTAAAGACAAGTATAATATATTTGGATACCTATGAGTAACAAGGTATGATTGATTGATTGATGAGTAACTTCAGTTCTTTAGATTTATAGAAATTTAACTAGGTATGATTGATTGATTAGTGAGATTTGCAAACTTTTGACTAATATTTGGTCACTACTCGTATGAAATTTATTGAATTAAGTTATAATCTTGTATATGAATCTGGGTACAAAAAACATATTTGTACAATATGTTTACGAATCTTGCTAACAGTGATTTGGAAAAAGGTTAATGGGCGGCATTTTCAGGAATAAACAACCCAGCATATGTGGATGCTACTTGGTAAAAAGTTCGGACTGAAAAAATATGCCATTTCTAGATTTTGAAATAGATTGAATATATTGAAGCTTAAACACTACACTATCACTCAAACCTAGCCCCTCTCTCTCCTTAACTGTTGAGTCTTCATTATTAAGGGGTGATTTTTGGCCATTTTTGCCTGAAATCATCTCATCTAAATCTTTTATTTTTATTTTTAAATAAGTGATTTTTCGCGTATAGATCTAGATTGTTTATTCCCTTTTATTGTTTATGATTTATAGCGCAGTGCGACGTTTGGTTTGTTGCTACCTTGTTGCGGTTTGTTGTTGTCTTGTTGCGAGTGTTTTTGTTATGTGGGCGATTCAAACCAACAAGTTCTCGATCGATTTGTGAGTCGTCAAATGTTGCGAATGCGGAATGCGCCCATGATCTAGGCATTATGGATTTTTGAAATTGTGAGGCTATAATGCGATTTTTATTTATTATCTAAATCTTTATGAATCTTTTCATAGTTTTATCTTTATGGTTTTAAAAGATTTGTTTACATTTACCTCTAGATGTATTCTTTAGTTTTGAATTAATTAATAAAACTATTTCTCTTGTCAAAAAAAAAAAAACAAATGAACATTAATAACACAAGTAGCAGATCTAGGATATTTTTTGATGATGATGACTAGTGATTATTATTTTTTTTGCATTTGTTATATCTGTAAATTAAGGATGGCTTCTTTTTTTATTTTAAAAATTATATATATTCATTCACCTTTCGCCAGATATAATTAATTATCATTTTTATTCTGCTACTATATTATTTGAAGCAACAGGTTTTACACACTACATTATACCACTTGTGTAGCAGTTTCAAATTTAAAAACACCATAATTAGTTACATACTGCAAACAACACAAATGCCACATCAAAATATCCTCCGACATAAAGGAATAAAATTTGGCTAACACTAGATGTTGAAATAAAGGAGGTTTCATGGAAACAGAACACAATTCAAAGGGGAAGAAATAATCTAATTTGTAGGCATTTACAATAAACTTAAAAGACCTAACGACCCTTTGTGCTAAGCTTTAGAGAGCCTTCGGTTTCTACTTATCCTCAACTCCCAATTTCTGCTTATCCTCTTTGTATTTGCTTGAGATCACAATGGTATACACATATATACATATAAAGTTGGGTGGGAATACAAGGTGTCTTTTATCCATAGCCAGTTTGCAGATGCAGAAATTGCATTCGGTTTATTTAGAATTAATCTAAATTTATAGTCGAACTTTGAAATAACTTAGCTCCACGAATGCTATTGATCATGTGTTCTCTACTCGTCATTTAGTATCCTCCAATTTCAAAGTCTGCAGGCTTTATTACGGAGCACGGGGACTTGGAGATTAGCGTTTATATTGATGGGGGAGTTCGGTTGAGTATTTATAAGGTGGATAGAGGTGCTTGGGAGTTTGTGGTGGCGGGTGTTTGCGAAATGAGTTGATTCATTTGTTGTACAAAGTTGGGTTAGCTTATTAAGCGCGAAAAATCTGTGGTGCTCCTGTCGCATGCGGAGCATATTTTGGCCATTAGTGGTTTTGGCGAGTTTGGTTATTAGGGTGTTGCTTTCTTGATCGAATGAGTATTTCGATTGTTGACTCATTTTATCGATTCACGAAAAGGATAAGCGTTGAAACTTTCTGGTTTTTGACCAAGCATTTGGCTGGAATTAAATTGGACGATCTCACGGGCCCCTCATAGCGCTGATTTGTTGTTGGCGTGCGTTTTGGTCAATAATGAAAATCATAAAAAGTAAACACGTGGAAATATAAGTATGCGTAATGAGCGTTTATTTATGGCTAGTCTGCTTTTTAGCGTAATGCCAATAGGATTATTGGGGTGGTCTTTTTCAATTTCACATTTACGGGTCCTTTTTTCTATTTTTCTCTCTTGTCCTTTTCCTCTTGCAGTGAGGCTTTTTATACCCACTCTAATAAGTGAGTTTTCAATAGTCACCTTTGCACTAATTAGTAAAATAATTTGAAAAGGACACATGTCCCCTCTGAAGTGCATGTCGTGATTTTTTGCCAACTTGGCATTCGCTAATGATAATATCTTTCGACATGTGGCGGCCTCTGTTGCTAATGGAACACTAAGTATGAAGCACATTTTTCTTATTTGATCATGTGTTCTCTCTCGTCATTTAGTATCTGCTCCCAATATCTTCTCTCACCTCGATTTCACACGCCCGATATCAACGGCCTTCGGTCAACTGATTAGAAATCGGTCGTCACATCCCTGTATTTGATCCGGAAAGGCTTCAACTTGTCCAGTATCTGGCTGGCTCCATCTTTGGGCTCTTTATTATTCGTCCTCACGTTTCTTCTTTACGCGCCCCGTTATTGTGGGTGAAGTCTTGCCTAACACTGGAAGTCGTTATTTGGTTATTGTCTTTTTCGCTTGCCTCCGTCTCTTGGGGGGTAGGCGAACACCATCTCCCAGCTCATAAGCGGAGTTTGAATGTCTCGTCTTTATTATTTCTGATGCAATAATCGTTGGCTTTCCTCATTCAAAGGTGACTTCCCATCCCTATTACTATAAGATCCCCTTGTGGTGTGATAATAAGGTTCTTTCTCACGTTGTTGAAAACCCCCGTCTTCCCGTGACGTCACAAGCACCGGCGTTGATTGTCGTCGCTTGTTACGCCAATCACTTTAAATCACAGCCCCGTCCTTGGCGCCCACGTTTCTCAGTCTCAACAACTCGCGGACGCTTTTCACGAGTCTCTTTCGCCATGGCTCTTTCCAGGCCTTGTCTTGAAGTTAGGCTTGTGCTTGTCATCATTGCCCGAGCAGGGGGTGTTGAGTATATAATTCATATTTCGCATTTCTCACTTTATCTTTGAAAACGTGTTTCTTTTCGAGTTGTTAGTTTGTTATCTTGGTTGTTATTTCACTTTATTTTGCTCTTGCTATAAATGTGATCCCACAGTTTTGCATGAGTAAGATTTACAAAAATAAGATCTGCAATTTCTTTGTTCAATTTTCTCTCCTAGCATGGAGTACATCACAATTTCTACAAAATCGGTTTATACAATCGACTTGTCATCGTGTTTGGCTTGCGATGTCGTAACCAACCGAGTTGAAAAATTATTGGAGAAAAGTGGTACAGGAAAAGAGACAGTATGTTTGCACCCCAGTGAAACGCTTTTGGTATTCCCATTACGATGGTAAAAAAATCTGGTATTTTCCTTTATTATTAGACATCAATATGGTCTTGAAATTCTTTGGTGTAGGGGATTTTTGAATTGTATGACCTCGAAAACAAAACATGGAAACAACTCACTGGCATACCACGGTGAAAACTCTAGTGATGTTGCATTTCTTGATGTGACATTTGCTTTTCATTGGTAGTCGACCTTTTTTTTAAAGCCCGTCTTGAATTGATGTATTATATTGATCTTGAATCCACGGACCAAGGTTGAAAGCTTGATGTGAAACCATCTATAATTAAGTAAGCGCTTTACTTTCGATGTTGGAATTTTCCTTTTTACGATTGATGAAGAGTTGTGTTTGACTTACTGCTTTCATGACTACGATGTTCTGATAGAAGAACCGCGAGTAAGTGGTATTTTCACGCTCCCGTCATATGGTGTTCAATTTCGACAACGATTGGTCATTCTTTGTCATTCTTCTTGGTGATGTCAAGAATGAACAATGCATTTCGGCATTTTAGAATCGAATTAGGCAGCCAGGACCCAGTATCTGCGCCTGTTTATAGATAAATACCGTGTGATGTCTCGAATATAAGAGGACAAGAAGAAAAAGTGCGGACGATGCGGAATTGAGCCGCGAGCATAACTTCCGTATTCGGTGTTTCAAATTTCTCTTGGGCCGTCGAAATGTACGGTGTACCTACCTCTAAAAGTTTTTCATTGAACGGGCGGTGGTTGAACATATGCCCGTAAATACGGCTTTTTGTCTCACGGATTAGAAGTATATCTGCGATTATAGGAGATCATCATTTAAACTATTTCAAATATTTTGTCATAGGCGGTTTCATGTTAAAATGTCTGTAATTATTAAATACGCTTGATTTGGATATGTTTCACTTACGTATACGTGTTAGAATAATTAACATACATAATTGAGATAGAAAAATAAGAGAGAGGATTTCATAGAAGTCTTGCAAAATCTGATAGAAGGCAAATACTTGTGTGAAATGGGGAGAAACTACTACAATATATAGATAAAACCACTAGCTAACAACTAAGAATGGAAAATACAAAACTACCACTATAACATAAATACAATATATCTCTAACATCCCCATAAACCTTCGCTGATGATGTAGTAGAAATCATCGAGAGTTTACTTAACTGACAAAAAAGCAGCCTTGTGAGGCGGATGCGGCAGTGAAAAGATCACTTAATCTGTAAAGATGATGAGATGAATGGTAAGTCGAGGTCCCATGTTGCGGTGATGGTGGCGTGACAATCCCGTCTCGATATCTTTGTTAACTTTCATGGAAAGGCGAGTTGTGAGCAATCTGAATAGCCGCTTTGGTTATCTGATGCGTAGGAGTAGGTGATGATAAATGAACACCATGTCTGCAAAGAAGCAGCGCTGGCAAACTATTTGATTGTAGTAGACCACACTAGATCTCTGCCTCTTGTGGAGGATCGAGACCATGACATTTTGTTTCTCTTCCCGAGAAATAAGTGAGTCTCGAAAAATACAAAAACCGGAGTGGTGGATTCCGTCGGTAGGATCAGCCCCTGATCACGCGTGAGAATATGCCTCGACTCACAATGAAGATGTAGATGGAAACAAAAGACTCTCGAAAGAGTGCCGCGGAGGTATCGCTGAATCTGATAGCTATGACCGATGGTGTAGTAGGACTAGTGACAAAAGTGACTCCGCAAATATGAGCGGCATATCACGATATCACGGGCAGCGTAATGGTTAGATAAGCCAGAGCTTCCAACAATAGTGCGATATAAGGTAGGATCAGACAATGGTGTGCCATCGGAAGGAATGTCGAACATTAAGTTCAGCGTATCAAGCTGTCGAGTATCGGTAAAACAAGCTCGTCCCAGTATGTCGGCAATGTACTTGAATTTGTGAAAGAAGATAACTTTCGAGGGGAGCGGAAATTTCTCGATACTACCGAAATATCAAGGTCCCCAAATCTTTCATTTCAAGCGAGGCTAACTTTCAGTTCAACAATGCGATCATCGTGACATCATCAGCAGGTGATGATCATATCGTCGACATATAAGGGGAAAGGAAAGAAGGAATAATACCAACGCATGCGGCAGAGAAGAAAGGCGGAATCATAGTTCTTTGGAACTAAAACGAGAGTGAAGTAAGCCGCGGCGAGGAGAAGATTTTTCAAACCAAGCGTGGAAACTGTTGAAGACCATCACGAATCTTTCTTAAGCTTGCAAACTTCGCCATGCGATTATGAGGAACTCGGTGGTGGGATCATGTAAACAACTTCTTGAAGATCACCCGTTGAAGGCGTTTTTGACATCGATTGAAAATGTGCCATTTCGGACGAAGAAGCCGCCTTAGTCTGACGGTAGTCATCTTTTACCTTGAGGGGGCAAATGTTTATATTAATCCGTACCCGTCACATTGTGAATAACGCTTTAGCAACCAATCGTGCTTTATATCGCTCAAGTGAACCGCCGGTTGGTTTTAATTTTATAAACCCAGCGAACGGTGCGGATTTACCAGGTGGTGGTAAAGATGCCAAATCCCAGTGTTTTGTTTTATAAAGCGATTCGCCGATCGTAAGCGTACGCACACGTAAAGGATCGATGCTTCTTGCTCTTTATAGGAGTGTGGTTCGAGAAATTTTGTGAATAGAGGACAAAAAATGAAGAAAGCGAGGCGGGAGAATAAGAGGAATAAACAAAGTCGGAGTAGCTGAGTGGACTTACGTGTACGTTTGGGGATATCGGAAGCGAAGGATCCGCGGTTTGAGGGAAGCGATTGGGATTAGCCGTAGCGCAGAGGCGGAACGATAGTATCCAAACAGAGTCTCTATACGTATTATCCAGGGGGAATGGATCCAATATGAACAAGATGGAGTTTTGGAGATCTTATGGGAACAGGGAATAGAGAAGAATGGAATATGCTCGAGAAAAATACGTGGCGAGGCACAGCTATAATTTTTTGATGACATGATCAAGCAGCGATATCATGCAATGGCCAGTCTCCGTATCTAAGAAAACACAAATAGGTGAGCGAGGAGAGATAATTCTTTGCGTTCAACATGAGGACGAAGAATGAAAACATGCACAACCAAAAGTAGTAAAGACAGATAAGCCCAGGGTGGAACCATAAAGTCTGAAATGGTGATAAATCGGATGTAATGGATGATGGAATCTATTTATACAATGACAGCGGTAAACGCGGCTTCCCAATTCATGGGCCCGAACTAGATAGTAAAGAAGCGGCGAGTTTCAATGATATGCTATGTTTTCTTCTGCGATACCATTTGTTGGGGTATCTGTGCGAGGTTTGATGTAAAGTCCCGTCAATGACGATTCCACGAAAATTATTAGATGTCACTCCCGCACCCAAGTCACATCGGCGTTTTATGAAATGTGAAAATTGAGTTTTACAAAGGCTAGGAAATGAAGTATATACTTTCGAGGAAAATCGGAGAGCGATGTACGTAAAATAAAACTGACAGCGTGCGCGAGAATAATCATCGATAAAAGAGACATAATCGAGAACCCCCTGTGGAAATGGGAAGCGGTCCCCAGCGTAGGAATGAACTAAATCAAATGGGCGAGTAGAAAGAAAAACACTTCCCAGGATTAAAGGTAAAGCGAGGAAAATTTTGCAGTTTGCAGCGCTCCCCTGAGAAAATATCCTTGAGATGACAATTTTCCTGAGTTTTTGTGAAGCCAAAAATCTTAAACGTGAAAACGAAACTTTGACCCAAGCGAGAATACCTGAAATAAAAGGTAGGCGATGAAGGACTCGAACAAAAGAGGAAGCGAATCAACATTAGAAAAGGCTGCGATAGAAGTGCTCGGGTCATCCAAAATGTATAACTTCCCGACGTGCCTACTGCGTCTTTGTCCCAATCGACTCCCAGGAATGTGGATCCACGCACCTGACAGAAGTAGGAGAAGATGATATAAGTAACTGAATCACATAATTGGCTAACGAAACAAGATTTAATGCGAGTTTGAATATAGTAAACATGTGGAAGGGAGCCAGGATTGAGGTGTGGCTCGGATCGATTCATCTTAAGGGTAACAAAGAAGTACCATCGCGGTAACTTGGTCCCAGCATGTGTGGGTGAAATGGAAGTAAACATGATATATCGGGGGGACATATGATGAAAAGCTCCAGAATCAATACCCGAATAGAGGAAGATATACAGCGAGCTCGGAGTTGACAAACAGAAGCCAGAATAGCGTAAGAGCGAAGCGGAATTTACGAAATTGTTCGGCAATTGTATCCGTGAAGAGGTGGTAGGTAAGAGTTCCAGGCGTCATGAGTCGATGAGGGTGCGGGTACAACAATGCGAGTGGTGGGGCGGCACAAATACGTTGATTTGGATAGATGGCCCGATCTTTGGGGAGGTCGTGGATTTTCTGTTGAAACGTTGTTGACCACGCTTTATTCAACTCGGGACATTGAGCACTGATATCACGGTTATTCTGATAACTACATTCATTGCTCAATAACCTTTGGGTAAAAGTGCAAAGAGAAAGGAACGAGAAGGCGGACGATGAGGCCTGACAAGAACGGATGAAGGAGAAACATGAAGAACTCCTTTCCACTTTGAGGCTTTCCAGGCGTAATTCATACTGCCCAACAATTCACTGTGAGAATCCCAGATGGTAGAGGAAAGCGGTCACGATATATTCCGAAGAGACTCAAAATCATCTCGAAGAGCCATAAAAAGCCCCGGACAATCGTTGCTCTGCAGGCAATATAGAGAGGCAAATCGCGAAGTTCACTAGATTGATGAGGCTAATTGATCCCAAAGATCGATTAGCGAATAAAATTCTTGGGCCAGTCATATTTTTTCTTTGAAGAGATCGAATATTCTATTTCAATGATGTAATTGTTTAGCAAAATTCGATTGAGTATACAGCGGATTCCAAATGTTCCCAAACTTCTTTAGCGATATCATATTTAGCAATTGCATACCAATAGAGTTCTCAACGGAATTGTTAACCCAGTGATAATTTTTCGAATTGTTCACTTCCAAACCTCTAATTCTCCGATATATTTAGTGTTATCTTCGCACAAGTTGCTTTTGTGTTCAGGAAATATAACTCCACAATTTTTTCCTCTCAAAAATTTCTCGTGACATAATTCGATATGAATAGTGCTTTCCGTTCATTACACAACGCTAATCGATTGCAACGAACCATCTTTCACGGCCATAATGAATAATGGACGAGGAAAATCAAGCGAAAATACCAACCAAACAACTAGATAGATCGTGCAAATATCCGACAATCGCCAACTCTTACCAACAAAACTATCGCCAAATAATCCGATTCGAGGCAAAAATAAAGCCTTACCCAACAAGTCTTTATGAGATCGGAAATCGAATGAAAATAACACAAAGTTTGAATCTTCATGTGTAATCGCGATATATACATGAACATGATAGAAAAATGGGAAAGAAGAATTGAAGAACAATTGAGAAATACAAACAAATATTAATGAAAACAACAATACAATACAAATGGGAGGGAGAATTTACTAATATATAGATAAAACCTAGCTATCAACTAAAAGGAGAAAATACAAAACTACCCCGTAACATAAATATAACTCTAACAATGGACACCTTTTTAATTTTGTTTTATTCTTTTAATGTGTAAATTATAGTAATGTTTTGCAACACATGACGACTTAAGCTTGGTTAATTAAGATGTTATTTTGTTAAGTTGATTCGGCCTTTCGAAATGTTTTTGGTTTAATGTAGAATAAAAATTAAGAATATTTGGAAATATAATTATTTTATTTTATTTATATAAAAAAAAGCAAAACAAAGCGATTGTCCTTTAGCACATTGTTTAATTGGTTAGCCTACCTTACCATTTTAATTTCGGCCCACCACTCTAGAAACAAAACTTGTACACACTTTAAACTATTCTGTAAAGTCCAACTCGAGAAGAACCGGCCCAAGTGAGAACATTTGTGAACATGGCTATGCTTCTATAGACCTAACATGTTACATGCCCCAGCCATGAAGAAGAAATCACAGGAAAAATGAAAGAAAAAAAAAGAAGAAGATCTATATGAAAATAACAACAGCAATTTTATACCAAGTTTAAGAATAATTCAACAAAATACTTGTGGGTGTTTCACATCAAACAATGTGAATAATTTCACGTTAAAATAATATGAGTCTGCGTATAAAAACTCATGCGTGAGGCCCTCCACAGATTTAGATCCGTGAGACGGAATTTCTTCTGTGCACAAAGTTTTAAAGGTTTTTTTCAGATTTTATTTTTTAGGGTTTATATTTGTTTTTAGGGTTTATTTTGTTTCTTAACAGGTTTATTTTTAATTGATTTGGGTTTAGGATTTTAGGTCTTTTTAGGGTTTATTTTTTATTTTTTGGGTTTATTTTGTTTTTCGGGTTTATTTTAAGCGGTTCTGTTTTTAGGGTTTATTTTTGTTTATTAGCCCAGTTGGTATTTTTAAATTTATTTTCGTGGTTCGTATTTGACGCGGGCGCTTGGAGGAGTCCGTCTCGCGGTTTAGTCAGAGTGAGGCGGAAGTAACGAAACTGCTTTCTTTCTTAATGTGCATGATTCCTTGTTTTGATCGAAAGATAAGAATTTTCTGTATAATTCAAACCAATACCGAGGTAAAAACAGCTCATGAATGCTGATCAACTTAAGGAAATCCACCAAATCTTTTTTGAGAAAATCCACCAAATCTTGAACAGAAGTCTTCACACGACTTTTTATTACATCCATCTACGCTTAAAACATCATTTTAGGACCGAGACAAAGAGTTTATTCGCACGTTTTATCGTTTCACATTTCTTAGTCGATGATTAAATCTTGGACCGTATGGTTTGAAATCCGTTCGAATACGGATTCGAAGTGGAAGGATTCAACATCTGTGTTTCTTTGTTCATGTTCTTGTCCTACAACATCTTAAGTTGCCTGCCTTGTTCTTCAAATCGCAGCTGCAGCTGTCTGCACCTAAATACATTTGTGACATTGTCCCATGTCCGGAGTATTTTCTAAGTTCAAACAAACGTATAAAGAAAAAGGGAAAATTTTCGAATGGTCTTAAGTCTTGATATGGGTGGCTCGTGAGTCATTTGTGACCCATGTATGAACAATTGTGACAAGTTTCAAACCCTTAAAATTGCCTAATAAAATGGTTGATGCAGGTCGGTCCTAAAACGGTGCATATATCATGCTTTTTTTCTTCTAAAACTTGGTCATTTAAATTAGTAAAATAACCTATAGAAAATTAAATATCATTTCTAGTGGGTGTTCGCCAGACTTATAATCTCTTTAATAACATTTTATAAGCTCTAAAAAAGTTTTGGTAATTTTTGAAGCAACTTATAAGATCTTAAAAAAAAACTATCGAGGAACTTATAAAAACTGTTTTTAAAAAAGTGAAAGATCAACTTTTTTCTAAAAGAAAAATCTTATTTTGACAAACCCATTTTCGTTTGACGTTTTAATTTGCCAGACTAACATTACTAACATTTTATAAGCTTCACCATCTTATTTTATCTAAATACTTAAACAACTTATTTTCAAAAGTGGATTCTAACACCTAATAAACTTTAAAACATTTTTATAAGACATAGAAAGCTTATATGATCTTTTAAAAAGTTTAACCAAACATGCTCTTAGTTTATTCATTCTACAACTTATTTGCCTTGTATGATTTTTTTCCCACTAATCCATGGAAAAAAAAAGATATAATATAAAAACTATAATTCTGAAAGAAAGAAATTAAATTTCAACAATCAGTAACATTTTTGTACCTCTAATTGCTCATGGAGCTTCACTGTAACTCAGTTGAGAAACTAAAAACTCTTTGGTGCTGCCATCAGAAAGAACAGCACATCTTTAAATAATATTTTATTATATAATTGAGTAGAATCCTTATATAATTTCAAAGTATTTTCCTTAAAACTTAGATTTATCAGAAATTTAAGATAAGTTAATCATCAATTAGAAATTTCTTTGACAAACCAATAGAGTTTAATTACTACTAACAAAAAATGAATAGGCTGTTTAAGAAAAACAGAGAAAATTAATCAAAAAGGAAGAGATAAAACTCACTTTCTGAAGTCTGGAGATGCCATTTCTGCAACAGTAGTCAACTAGTTTGAGTAATGGTTCCAATGGATTTTCTTGCATTATACATAGGAATGTCAATACGGCCGAAGCTTTTTTAATATTTTCTTGGGACATGGTTCTCAATAGGGGCCAGCTGATGGGTCTGTGTAAGACCTAGACTCGATCCGCCCATTTGGGGGCGGAGTTTTAATAGTATTGTAAATAGACTTGATTTTCATTTTTAGACCCTGCCAGACTCCAGATCACCCAATTAATCCAAACCAAACCCTTTAAATTTTTTTTTTAAAATATTGTATATATAATTTTACGACAATTTTTCACAAAAATATCTTTTTAATATTATATTTTTAATATTTTGAAATTATAAATGGATTCAGTGGATCTAAGTTCTACTTGAGTCTACCCATCGTGCGGACCAAGATTATTAAAAGGGTGGGTCTCGGTTAATTCTGACCCAAACTCGACCTATTGCTACCTCTTCTTCTGATCTATAACAATTAATCTGAAAGACAGAAATTCATTATTCTAATATTCATGAAGTTTCAAGGACTTTCACATATAAAAGTGAAAAAATATATTCTATTTCTCGAAAGAAAATCAACATTTTTATTCAAATTGGGATATCAATTGACAAGAAAATCCCCATCAGCATGGACCAAAAGTTGATTTCTCATAAAACTACTACATGTCATGATTCATGAGACACTCCCATGCATGCCTGTTTCATTATTAGCCTTGGCTCGTTTTGTTGGCGGACTAAATGAGCGTTGCAGGGTTTCCTTTCAGACAACACTTCTTTCGTATGTTAGTCTGCTGAAATGCATGCATCGGTGCGCCTTCTTTGCTGATCGGTCATCTGGACTCGATAGCGATGATTTTGATTTGCTTCCTCCATCTTCTTTTTGCTGCTCAAACATCATTTTGGAGGTGCTTCCCCTGTTCTTCAATTCGTAACTGCAGATTTCTTTGAATCTGAAGAAATAGGTAAACTAAAATCAATATCGACACTTAAAAAAGTTCTGTAAAAATCACGTTTTGCAAAAAAGTTCTGTAACAATATAAACATCTCAATTTTGGTTCTACAAAATACCGCGGTTTTGCAAAAATAGTCATGTAAATGTATGAAATTTCAATTTCCGTCTTAATTTCACTTTTTCCAATAGAAACAACATGTGCCGATCCACGTGATTGAAATCCGGTGAAATTAGTACCAAAATCGAGTTTTCTATAGTTACAATATTTTTGCAAAGCATGATTTTCCAGGATCTTTTTGCTACCGTCCTATAGTTTGGGACCAATTTTGCAATTTTGCCCATACCTCGTTCAAATATATGAAAATATTTGTTAAGTAAATATAAACTTCAAGAGCATGTCTGTAATACCTTAAGGGTATTTGTAATTTTGAAAGATAACTTAACTTTTTGTAATTAGGCAAAACCTCAGGGTAGTCCTTGTAATTTACCCAAGATTTTATTTACAAGAAAAACTTGAGATTCTATGCAAGCACTATTCATATTCTGACCCTAAGAAACTTGCATTTGCAATCTCCATGACATTCCTAATACGAAAGTATCATAAGCTCAATCGGACAACGGACAGTGATGAAGGTTTCCAGAGGAACCTTAAGCATTATTTTAAGTACCTCAAGTTGTTCATGTAACTGCTTTGTACTTCCATCTGCATTCTGAGAGCTTCAGTTATGCCCATGGTCCTGTCATCAAAATTATGATTTTAAGACATTATAACCTTTAATTGTGATAGTAGCAAATCAATCAATATTCAGAAGACAAGAGACCATGAAGAGGGTGTTTAGTTAAGCTTATTTAGGGTTGCGTTTGGATGGGGAATTTGATTTGGGAAGGATTTACTCCAAATAAGAAGAATTTAAATCCTCCAAAATGACTCCAAAAATTGTTTCTCTGATTTGAAATCAATTATAAAATGACTTCATCTAAACAACCTCAACGAACTTGTTATTATGATCTGAAATCCTTAGCTCCAAATCTTTCTTAAAATGGAGCCTAAAAACTCTTATAAGCTCACGTCTTATAAGATGTTTAATCAAATAAGTTGTTGAAGTGTTTGGGTAAAAATATGGTGGAGCTTATAAGATGTTAGTAACTTGAAATTTTTTAATTAAAATGGTCAAAATAGATGAGATTGTCGATTATAAGATCTTATTTTGATAGAGAGCATACAAGCTCTCAAACACGTTATAAGATGTTCGAAGAGCTCATAAGATCAGCCAAACACCCTCTAAGTCTGCCATTTCATTCATTGATACAAAGGCAAAGAAAATGTAACATGTATATATATATATATATATATGTATATATATGTGTGTGTGTGTGTATATATATATATAGAGAGAGAGGCGTTTTTCAAGTCCAGCGATGTCATCTCGATTGCAGTATTTGACTTCTTTCTGGCGTTCCTGCCCAAAGACAAGCACATTAAGACAATGCATATACTACAGCTTTTAATACAACACTCAAGATTATATGATTCTTTTATTAAGTGATAAATAGTATGATGAATATAATTAGTAAGCACACAAATAAGTAACAGTGAAGGTGGCAATGGTCAGCAAGATGTGAAATTTATCAATAGTCCCACATGCAAGATATATTAGGAAGCAATATCCACCTTCTGATGTCTCTGGCTTGAATCTGGCTGTCCTATATTTCTGAAATTCAAAAGAAAACGATAAGCCGGAAAAGAACTATTTCAGCATGAAAACCGAAATTTCAACACAAACATTTCTTAAATACCTGTAAGTGGCTTTTCACATGATAGATTGTCAGGCCTTCAACATTCAAGAGCTTCAAAACACCCTTTGGTGTAGCTCTGTGCCATTTTTATCTCAAAGAGTAAATAAAATCGAAAACTTGATAATTTAACTTCGATGAGATCGTGAAAGGGAAAAAAAGAAATCTCAGATACTCACTTTCACTACCACCAAGCTTATTCACGGCATCCAAGAACGCTTCATGAAGTTCTGGTGTCCAACGCGTCGATGCTTTATTATTCAAGGACCGGTTGGAGAGGTGAATACTGGACAACCATCTCCAGTTGGCGCAGAATAATGATGCAGCTGATGAGGTTGTGGCTGGCATGTGGAGACATCGGGTGGCAGCAGCAGCTGTAAGCCATTTATAGTCTTTAATCATGGTTTGTAGACATAGGATAAATTACAAAACTACACTTTGGCGTTAGATCTAATTACAAAAGTATCCAAGTTTTGTTCAAAATTACAAATACCTCCTTGAGATTTGTAACAAATACCCCATATTGGTGCAATTTGTAAAATAGAAACAAATATCAGGGGTATTTGTAATTTTTGAAAGATACCTAGTGTTTTTGTAATTTGACTGAACCTTAAGGGTATTTGTTGTAATTAATCCTAGAAAAAGTATTTATGTATGAGAAAAAATGGAGACAAGTACAAGAATTAGAATCATGAATCTCTAGTTTCTTATGTGAGCTTTCTTGCTGCAAATGTGTTTAGAAATGGTTAACATAGAACCAGCTTATAGTTATACAAGTGACCTTTGCCAAAAGAAGAATATCAACATAACATCTGCGCCAACTTGAAGATACCACCACAAATCAGTATTATTCAGGATTATATAGTGAAACTTCAAGTGATATTACTCACACACAACACCCTGTCAAAACTGACATTTGAAACAAAATAAGGTAGCAGAAAGCAGAAAATAGAACCATCCTATGTCCAGGAGTCAGGAACATGAAAAGGTTCAAATGGATAATAATAACAAAGGACCAAAAAATTACAAATAGAAGAACAAAACAAAGAAAAGAAAAGATTACGGACAAAAGGCAAGAAATAGTTCAGCGGACAGAACTTCATATGTAACAAATGGTTTCAAAAATAATATTGAAGATACTAAACAACGCTATTTAAACTAGAGAAAATTACAAAAACTACACCTGAGATTTAATATCAATTACAAAAAATCCAGTTATCTTTAAAATTTACAATTACACTTGAGGTTTGTGTTTGATTTACAAATACCACCTCAAGAGGCATTGAAACAAAAACACGTCTCAAGGGGTATTAGTAATATTGAAAGATAATTGGGTTTTTTGTAATTGGGCTGAGTTTCAGCAGTAATGTTTTAATTTACTCGTTAAACTATTAAATGCAGGCACTGGTGCTGAGAAACTGACCTTGGGATCTGGGTCAGGAACATTCACATTAACAAGATCGTTCAGTTGAATTGATCGCAACATCATCAACTGTAATCAACTGATCTGCCCAGTCCTTCATTAAATCCGTAGATGTGTCTATTTGGCCGGTCTGAACAGGGATATTCAATGGAATATCAAGAAAGTACTCAATAGCATCCGCATTCCAAGAAACACCATTGTTCTCCATGCCAAAGCCATCTAAGTGGCCATCTTTCGGTGACACAGAGTAAAATGTTGAATTCATTGTATTGAGTCGACACAGAAGAACAACGAAGGTCCGTGGGGCGTGTAGAAGCGGAGTGATTGCTCCACCATTTGTGGTTCAATGGCGCATACTAGGGAAAGAAGCTTCCATCTCGTTTGATTGTACGATATCTTCTTGAAAGATGAAGGGGACATGTTGAATTTGTCCATAAACGGATAAGAACAAATGACTTTTATAAAGATAGGTTTATTGATACTGAACTAAAAGAAATCACAAATATCCTTGAAAACCCATGACTGGCACCCTTCAAAAACGGCACACTCGGAGATTCATCACTCATAGCATCTGGAAAAAGTAAAAATCGGAAGTAGAAGTTGAACTGAGTATTGACTTAAAAAGATCTTAGTTTTTCTAGCATTTACTTAAACCTCAATTTGCAAAAAGAAGAGGTGGACCTAGGGGTAGGGGGCCTTCATACATCACATGCTATAATTCTAAGTCATGAATTACACTATTCAGTCAATATAAACGATTTAAATATTTCGGTGACACCAAAACTAATTTCACTTATAACAATTCTATTTAACAAAAACAACGAATCCAATAGTAAAGGCCAAGATGTTGGCAGCATTTTACCAGAACTCGAGCAATTACAAAACTTGATAAACTCAGTTATGTCATTCTGCATGTGTATTAGAACTAAAACGAGTTGATATTAGTTTTGAAAATAAAATTTACAAAAAACACACTAATTGAAACAACTAGGAACTAAAAACTTAAAAGAGAAATATAACAGTCACCTACAACCACCCTCACCATCCTCATGTGTTGCCATTAGAGATCACAACTGAAATTCCACCAAGAGGACTATTACAATACCAATTTACAGAGTTCTCACTTATTAAGCTTCTGACAGGAACCAATTTCTGCCCAAATTCAACAATTTGGTATAGGGAGTGTTTGCAAACACTTCTGTTTTTTTTAGAGGAAGTGATTTGTTTCGCGGAAACGTCAAGTAGTTGAGAACAATAGTTGGTAATGTTTGCAAATATAAGCTGAAACCTAATAAAGTTAAGAGGGAGTGTTTGGTGGATAAGTTGTAAAAGTGTTTTATTTGTATGTATTAGTCAAACTAAAAGCAGAATCATAATCTAAAACACCCTCCTTCTTTTAGATTATGATTAAATGAAACAGAATTGCAAGCCATTTGCAAACACCAAAAAGTGTTTTGTTTTTACAACTAAAAGCTGAGAATCACTTTTATTTAGTGTTTGCAATCACTTCCACAGAGAAAACAATTGATTTCTCTCTTACAATCTAAACATCTACAAAAATGATACACACATTCATGAACTCAAAGAAGATCCCAAAAAAAAAAAAAAAAAGATATCTTTTGAAACCGGTGACAACCCAATTGAATTCAAAGACAACTACACCAAAAACAGAGCAATAAACCAGATACATCAACAAGAAATATCGCAAACACCAAAGAACTGAAAATAGGTTTTACAATAACAGCCAAACAGGGCATGGAAATTCAAGAATGATGAGAAACGAACCTTTTGGGATGTCGAGAAGCAGGAGAATCTGATGGAATATCGATTTTCTTCTGGCGGCTGATAAATATATTGGGCAAAAATAAAAAATGGGCAGAGTCAATAAATTGAAAATAAAGAAAATACTTTGTACCCGATAATCCAACGTTTAGGATATGTAATAAATTTTGTACAAAAATATTCTGTCGAGTGCTGACTTTCCAAATGATGGGAGATGTCTGATTCGACGATGATGGGATCGTCAGGTGTTTGTGGGGCGGTAATTTGTTGTTTGTCTTGTGATGATCAGAGCCGTTGATTTGTGCAGGCTGGTCTGATCATTGACTGATGGAATCCACGGTGGGTAGGTGGGGAGGCCATTTTGGCTAATTATGGTATTAATTAATGATGGATAAATGCCATTACTGGTTGTGTTGGAAATTAGGGGTATTTGTGGTCCCACACAAATATCATTAATATTAGGGGGGGCCAAATGGAACTAAAATCGGGTTTCGGTTCCGATTTCTTGATCTCAAAATCGCGGGAACCGATGGTTCTAACCATCTGGAATGGAACCGCATTAAAAACCGCTGGTTTCAAGGTTAAAACTAACGATTATTATTTTTTTTTGGTAAAAATATGCTAGAAGATATGTTAAATACTTATTAAGATATTTTATATTTATAACTACATGAGATAAGTTTTAAACCAAATGTTGTAAACGAACTACATGAATTTTTATTCATCTATACTCTAATAGTATATATAGACAATTTAATATTATTATTAATATTAAGTACAAAACTTAATTGAATATTAAATCCTAGTCTTTTTCTTTCTTTTCCCTTTTAACTAAAATTGATAAACTATTTTAAACAAATAAAAAATTATCAAAAGAGAAATAAATTGTTCCGGTTAAAACTGGAACCGAAACCGTGGAGGAACCAGGTTCCAAACTGGAATCGGAACCGTGGGCAACGGTTCTGGTTCCGGTTCCTCCAAAATAAGGAACCAAAACTATTGGTTTTGGAACTGGAATCGACGGTTCTGAAACAATAGCCACCCCTAATTAATATTATACACCAATTGTACAAAAACCAAACAAAAAGGAAAAAGTAAAAAGAATTTTTATACTAAATTATAATAAAGAAATTCGGATTCATTGAATTCACTCACATATTAAATATAGTCCTGTTTTTTTTTGTGAATATCATGATAACATATTCTCTCACAACAAATGTCGTTTAGGAAAATGCGTACATATTAAGGAAAGTGTTAAAATACCTATATATCCTTAATTAATGTGACTTGGGAAAATAATACACCACAAATACATTTGGTATAAATGGGTATAAGAGTAATTTTGGAAAAAACATTTACTCATTAGCCTTGAAATGTAAAAACGTAATTCATTTTGAAGAATATTTTATGAGCCAAAAAGAAATTTATTATGACCTTGATGGAGCATATGTCACAAGTATAAATTTGTTTTTTTTTTCCGAGAAAAAAACCGTTTACTTTTACATGACTTGAATCTAATCAAATTAGTTTTAAAAGAAAACAAATTCACAAAACTTAAAAGAAAATTATAATTGAGGAACAATATCTGTATTGCTATGCTACTAACAACATGTGTAATCAATTTGTGCTCCTCTTGTGATTAGCTCTTGTGAGTATAAGCTGCAACATTCAAAATCAAGAAAACATCAGCTTAAGATGGACATGGTATCAAATCTTCCCTCTTGCCTATAAATATAAAGGTCTCTGGTTTTCATGTGAAGTTCTACGGGACTGCATTTGGATAGATGATTTGGATTTTAAGAAAAGATTTCAAATAACTCTTAAATAAGATGAATTGAAATCCACTACAATCACTCAAAAGAATAGTTCAAAATAGTTGTATGGTTTTCATCTCATTGGAGTTTTTCTCACTTTTTACTGTTAGATATATAATCATATTTGTTTTACTCAATCATATTAGAAATACTCCATTTTCAATTTATCATTTCTCAACCTCAACCCTATATTTTTAATTCTCACATATATATACTCAATTTCAACCCTACATTACATCAGTGAGACCTAGGGTTGATCAAGAAAAAACCAAAAATTGCTAAAACCGACCGAACCAAATAAAGACCACACCGCAATTGCTTATTTATTGTACATTAAAACCGCAAAATCGCCAAAACCGTTAAAACACGCATATTTGTTTTATTCTAGAAAACCGCGACTTGAAATCAAATTTATCTAACTACACTTAGCAATTCGGTTTGAAAAAAATTAAAAAAAATAGCGAACCGCATCAAGCCTTTGTGATCACCCCTAGTGAGACCCACTACAACCACTGCATACTCAGTTCTAACATTATATTAAATAAGTGAGACCCATTACACTTTTACACCATCCATATCCACATAAATTGCCATTTTCGAACTAAATGTTGAATGTAGACCCCACTATTATCAATTTCATCAAGTTATATATAATCACTTTTTCAGCAACACTGAAGTGGGTCCCATCACTTATATATCATATACTATAAAAATTATCATCGTATCACATCTTTTAATAAAAAGTTCAAAAAATAAAATACTAATCCAAACATATTCCCAATTTTTAACTCTATAAATTCTTCATCAAATTTTTTAGAACCAAACATAATCACTCTTGCACAATTTCCAAAAACAGAAGTTTGAAAATAGGATAAAAAATGACTTTTTTTATTGGAAAGAAAACCATACCATCCCCAATGATTTTCAAACCATTGTAATATGAGCTTATCTAAAAATGTTCAATGAATTTGAAATTTTTAGCTTCAAATCCATCAATCTAAACGAAGTCGAGGAGAATTGTTGAAAATAAAAAGATGAAGCCCTTCCTGAAAATGCAGATTGCTCTACTCTTTCCTTCTTGGGTCTCTACAATGTTTACTTCCACAGAGACAATTGAAAGCCTCGATAGGATGGCTGTCATCGTCAAAGTGTATCTCGTAGTCCTGCAATATTATATCAACAAGGAGCTAACATCAATAATATATGATAACAGATTACTAAACAGAAACTTCTCAATCATGAAATGTATATGATTATATCATAGTTTTATGCCTACATAATACATCGCGCTAACAACATAAGCCTGCATTATCCTTAATTGATAAGAAAAATTGAAAATACTGAATGGAAGGCTAATTACAAAAAGTACCAGTGAAATTTAGTCTGATTACAAAAACACCCAACTATCTTTCAGTATTGTAAATAACTCCTTAATATTAGTTTCTGTTTTACCACTTATTGCATCCTCAATAGGAGGTATTTGTTAAGATCTATGAAGCACTGATACGGATACGAGACACACATACGATACAAATACGAGACACAGATACGATACGAAATGGGTACGAAAATACGGTATATTTTGAAATTTTAAGGATACGGGTACGGTATATATATACATATAAAATTATATATTTTTATATTATTAAAAATACAAAGGCGCACTAAGTACAATTAAAAAACAATGTTTCAAGTATAAAAACTAAAATTTCATAAGTACTGTGATAACTCACATAGTTACACAAAAAGTGCTGAAAAAATGAACATTAGAATAAATTATAACTATTTCTATTTCTATGTGTAAATGTATACATGGAGTATCTATAAAGTATCGGACAAAAAGTATCGTATCGGATACATATCCGATCGGGTACGACATCCTCGAAGAAGTGTCGGTGCTTCCTAGGTTAAGATACAAACCTCAAGAGCATGTTTGTAATACCTTAAGGAGTATTGTAATTTTGAAAGATAATTGAGTTTTTTTGTAATTAGACCAGACCTCAATGGTAGTATTTTTAATTATCCCTTCATAATAACAAGGTAAGCAATATTGACCAGCTAATGAAAGTTCACAGTAAGATCGGACAGAATAACTTTTAACCATTATTTGAGAATGAGCATACAAAGAAACCATTTAAGGTGCTCACCCAGGTAAGCTCTTCTAGAGCATCCACTTTCCTTTTAGTGAAAAATGCAAGCTGTATAAAGGGGAAGAAGGAAATAAGTCATTTCGGCTATTGCAGTAAACATACATGAAATAAAATGTAATGGCAATAACAAAAACTCGAGTGGTTTCTCCCGTACATGATAATAATGCCGATCAGAGTCTCCACCTGCACTGGAATCTCAATCAAGTTTCCATCAAAACACCTGTAATCGAGAAAGAAGGAAAAAGGCATAAGGATGTAAAACAACATAACAATCATTGAGTGTTTGCAAACTCTAAAAAAAAAAGTGATTATCACTTTCTGGATTGTAAAAACAGTTATTTTTTCCACCTAAAAGCTGAGAATCATTTTTTTAGAGTTTGCAAACACTACCTAAATTCCACTATACCACAGCTTATGAGAATAGCTTCTAGTGGTTCAAAGGATATGCTCTGAACATCACATAAGGCAGGAATCTCAGTGGTTTCATACTAAACCACCCTAACACTTTTTGTATAATTTGGTAACGTGTTTATTAGAACTGAAAGCCTCGAAATGGAGCAACAGAGCAGAAAATAATTGGATAAAACGTAGTTTCGTAAGCCCATAAATAACATTTTATTTCCAATTCAACACCGACGTTCAAACATAAATAAGGGATTCTAGTGGCAATCATAGTTCAATAAGCAAGTTCACACAATATGACAGATGACACTAACATGTACGTGTGTCTACACTGACACAAAGGTGATTATTTTTTCCGTGCTAAGTACTCTAATTTGACGGATGTGTTTTACATAGAGAAATGATAATGGTAAAGTTGATCTATAACAAGCACCAAGTCATTAGAGGTTATTACCTTTCCTTATATGTATTACTAGTACAAGTTAATCGATATGGTTCATGAAGAAAACAAAAAAATCATGTCATATTCCATTATTTTTCTCTAAAACACCCATAGGGTGGAGGGTTAAGGCATCCCTCAACCTTTGTTATTGAGAAAATTCATGTCATATTCCATATCAGACAGTCTTTCACTTAAAGCTCACCGGTGATTGATAAACCTAGCGACGTTTCCAAAATGCGTTGCATCCAAGCAGAGGGCTTCTTCGTCTTTCAAAATTCCTTCTGTGGCCCAATCTGCATCAAGTAGCACGGGATACACATGTTTCCCGTCACCACTGCTTTTCTTGTTCCTCTCATACAATTCCATATTGGTCAAAATCTCTCCAACATATTCACAAATAAATGCCCCTTCTGGCAACTCTTCAAGTGTTCGTAAACCCCAGCCTTTACCTTCGCTTGTCACGAAGACCTACATAAAAATTTAATTTAATTTAATTTAAAAAGGCAAGGACTAAAACCAGAATTCCCCTCCCCTCAACTGGGAGATCTCTAAGGCTCCATTTGGGTTGATGAATTTGAAGTTGAGTATTTCAAATCCATAATAACAAATCCATTGAGGTTGTTTGGATGAGCTCATGTTACATGGATTTCAATTCCTTAAGGCTTCAAAAAGCTTCATTTGGATTGATGGATTTGAAGCTAAGATTTCAAATCCATAATAATAAATCCATTGAGATTGTTTGGATAAGCTCATTTTACACTGGATTTCAATTCCTTAAGGCTTCATTTTGGATCGATGAATTTGAAGCTAAGGATTTCAAATCCATACTCCACAGTAACAAATCCATTGAGATTGTTTGGATTAACTCATTTTACAACATTTTACAGTTGAATTTCAAATCCTTAAGTTCCTATTTTAAGCTATTTTGAGTAATTGTGGTGGATTTCAAATCCATATGAAGTCATTTGAAATCCTTCCTCCAAATCCACTCCTTAAATCCAAATCCTTCAATCCAAATGCAACATAAGTTCTTATTTTAAGTTTTTCTTTGAATGATTGTGGTGGATTTCAAATCCATCTTATATAGAGTCATTTTCTCAATCCATTTCTTTGTCGGACATTGAAAAGAGCGTATCCAGATTCATGATTATGTGATCTTCTGATACATGGAAAATTAACTAAAGAAGTTAATTTGACACTTTTAAACGAACATTAAAATGCTTTTCCATCAGTTGGTTTGAAAATTCAAAAAATAAATAAAAAACACTAACCTGTAATTTCCTAGTTATACCTCGTTGAACAACTCGATTTCCACACTGCATGTTGCAGCCACATTTTCTCCAGCATTCTTTAATGAACTTTTCAAACGGTGCCCCTTGCATTTTTCTGGCATGTCGGCATTTTTGGCCCTCTCCAAAGGGCAGTCCTGACAGTAGAACAGGGGCTGATTTTCGTCCCATAGCTTCATGGAAATACAAGATCGTAAAACTTTTCACTCAGCACGCCTTCTGGAGTATAAGCGAATTCTCCTCCCGTGTCACGAGCACATGCACAAGGTATGGATGACGAAAGACAATCCCCAATACAATCTGAACAACAATCATCATCTGCAATACGAGCTAACGATATATGCACGCACGCAGATTCATACGTAATATTCTCTGGACAATAGATGTAATGTGGCAGATCCTCATTGCCCGTTCGTCTAGTAGAGAAATTTTAACTTTTTCACTTCCATTTGTTATGTCACTGATTTTGTGGAGTACCCTTTTCTTGGCAGTCACCAAATCACGTGACACGGATGATGATCCACCACCACTTGAAACCCTTTTCCCAAGATCACCTTCTAGACGCTCTTTTGTAATAGAATGTACGCTGGATCTCAATGGAAGGTGAATATTATTTCAGGCGATCTGTTAGATCCTGTCTTATAGCTTTCACACAATTCATTCAGCAGCTTTACCACAGAAAACTGATCCCTCAACGGTTTTACAGAACTTTCGGCACATGCTCTCAGCAAAGTTCAGGACTTCATCTGGACTTGGGAAGTGGGAGTTATGTTGCAATATGGTGTGTTGACACGTTAAGGAAACTTTCACTTGTCCACAGGCTGACGAAGCTATGTCATAAGTAGATTGATGATTATATGGTCCATTCATTTTCTTTCTCGTATCTGAATGGTGTGAAGTTGTGGTTGAGCCTGAAAAGAGCAAAATATGATGGACACAAGATGAATTGTAGTAAGACATGTCAATCATGAATAGAGAGTTAGTTATAGATGACGTAAAACCATAAAATTACTTAATTCAGTATTCAGTGTAAACATTTCTTATGCAAACAATTATATCAACTCTTTAACCAAAGCTTAGTATGGAAATGTTTTCTCTCCATGCCATAATTGCTTAAAGTTTAGGGATATTTACAAAACTTATCCCTGAGATTTAGTCTAATTACAAAAATCCAGTTATTGTTCAGGTTACGAATACCCTCTTAAAGTGTTATAAAACCCCTTGAGGTTTGTATTCACCTAACAAATACCTCTCTCTTGAGAGTGCAATTTGTAAAATAGAAACGTAAGTCAAGGGGATATTTGTAATTTTGAAAGATAACTGGGTATTTTTGTAATTAGTATAAACCTTAGAGGTAGTTATTGTAATTAACCGAAATAAATTTTATTAAGACTCTTTCTATGATAAATGTATGTGAGAAGATCTTATACATTTTTCCATAAGGATAAATCATACGATCTGCCAAATAGTATTAACTACTAACTGTATATAGCACACATCAGTTTCACATTTCAGATAGTGGGTCAAAGCCCTATTCTATTATTGCTTATATGAATGAAAATCAAGAAAAATAGGAGCTTTGCAATGGCATACCTGGAACAGTATGTGAAGTAGGAATAACAAATTGTGAAGAGTGCTCAATAGACTGCTTTCTTTTCAAAGGCACTATTGCATTTCTTGTAGAACCTAAATCAGGATCACTTTGATCATGATTGGCGTAAAGTGCCTCACTTGGAAAATGACGAGGCTCACTTGTACGATGCACTGAAACCGATTGAGATGAGTCCACCCTCCTTATTCCATTAGAACTTCTTGGAACTTCACCTTCTTCTAGATTTACGATATTTTTGCCATTTCCCTCAGTTGACGAAACCTCCTCCTCTGGATCTCCTCTATGTGGTTTCTTTGATGGAGGCTCGGGATCCTCATTGATCATATCGGCATTTTTCTCAGCCTTTAGTTAGCCATGAAATATCAATGAGAAAAATTACAACAGTATCATGTTAGTTAAAAAAAGGTGAAGAAATTTACGGCCAATACGAGGCAGTGGTACATGGCACGTAGTAAAACATGAAAGTTATAGCTACACCAAAGTGTATATTATTTAGTATTGAAAATGCTCTAGAGTAGCCAACTAAAAGCTATCAACACACCAAATTGATTTCCGTAGATTTGTGAAAAGGTTTGATCTCAAGCAATTTTTTTTCTTACGTTGGGCAGCACCACAACAGTTAAACGGATCTCATGTACCCACAAAAAAATAGGACATGCCAAACTTACTAGAGTATACAACTTTACTAAAGACATAAGCAAAACAAGATCAGAGAAAAGAGGTAACAACTCATAGAAGCAGAGATCTTCCTTTTAAAGAGCACATTACATCCAAGAAAAACAAAGTGCATTTATATTGTAAATGTGAAAGATGGGTGGTAAGCAATTACACAGATCACATCCTCTAAGGGCTAAACATCAAGAAAGAGAAATTTTGTCAGGGAGTGCATAAATTCCAAAAGAAACCAGAATTAGAAACCTTATCGTCTTCACACTCAAATATTGCATCAGCAAGGGTACGGTAATTGTCATCCTCAATAAGTTCCCAATTTCTGTCGTACAACTTCAATAGTCTCTTGAGGACTGGTTTTACAGTTTCTGCACAAATTCCCAAGCTCTTCATCGCTTTGAACGCCTTTTGCGATTCGTGGATCACGTTCTGGAGCCATGGTACGTCCCAAAGCTCAATGATTTCAGTAGATTGTAATTGTTTGAGTGAATGCTACACTTAAAATATGAAGTTTGTCAACCTGAGAGACAAAAAAAAAAAAAAAAAAAAAAAGAAAGAATAAAATTGAAGATCATTACAGCAAACTTTGACCAAAAAGGAACTTTAGCGTGTCTTGTTGATTTTAAAACAGGGATTTAATACCAACAGCAACTCAACTAATAAGCTTAACGAATTCGCCAATATGGATTTTGAATTCTTAGCTTCAATTCCATCAGTCCAAATGACACCTAAAATGACTCTCAGAGGAGTCAAGAATAATAGAACCATATCATTAAAAAGTCAAGCAAATCCAAAGCATCTAACCAAGCCACCAATTTAGCTTCCTTAGAGGATAATGCACATGACAGAACTTCTTTAAAGTGACAGTAGCTTCTTTTTCAGCATAACTGAACGTAAATCAAAATATGTGCAAGAACATTGTTAACAATTTATTTTTAAAAATAAATAAATAAAGTGAATTCTGCGGTTTGGAACCTCTACACTGAAGCTATTCCTTTATCATATAAATTATAATCATCCAAGTCCATCACCAAACAATCCTGGCCCAAAAATTTCCATGGAACTACACAAACTGACAGATTGAGGAAATGTGATACGCAAAACTGGAAAAAGAACAAAGAAAAAAAAAGGAAAATAAATTTACAAACAAGAATAACCCACCTTTGATTTCATAATAGTTTGCTTCCCTGCAGTAAGGACAAGCATATGCATATGTGATATGTTACAACCATTTTTCACGGATGATTAGTGAGCAAAATTTTACTTAAGCGCCAAGGAAAGGAAGCACATACACAGAAACTCATATTCCAGAAATCTTGCATATCACACAATGCATGGTTAAACAATGCACACAAGATGAGCATCTTAAATCCAAAAAAAAATTACATAAAATAGAGCTTAAATACAACAGTAAAACAACTGAATACAGAGGGTTTACTTGAAAACTATAGTTTCATCAAGTCAAGAAAAAAAAAAAAAAAAAAAAAAGCAAATCCTTTCCTAAAGCCGACGAAAATCAAAAAACAAGGGCAAAAAATTCTGAAACTAAGAGATGAAAAAAAAGTACCGTCACATACGTCAAATTTCACGTTTGCAACAATCAATCCTCCAGAGCCATAGCAGGGAAAAAGACCTTAAAAAGTGTGTGAAGGCTAAGAATATTGTCGACTTTCTCAGTCTAGAAACAAAGGAAGACTGAAGACAAAACGTGATAGTCAGGATTGACCAAGCGAATGGAATTAGGAAAATCTGCAAAAGGAAATATATCTAAAGATGGAGAAAGGAGACGAAGGAGGCAGAGAGAGAGAGAGAGAGGGTGGCATGGCATATAGCAGCAGCGTGTGAGTGTACGAGTTATTATGGGATGTGGGCTGCTATTCGTATTGTTTTTGCGGCCATCTCATTGGTCCTCGGGCTGGGTGATATGTAGGGGTGGAAATAGGTCATGCTACCTAATAGGGGTCTATGGCCCAGCCTACTAAGGTCTTGATTTGGCTTGACCTATTTAATAATTGGGTTAGGCTTAAGCCTTTTATAAAGTCTATTTAAATAGTTGAGTCAAACACATACCTTTAGAAAAAACTTTTAAACTCAACAGGTCGGCCTATTTAAAGTCTGCATATATAATATATATAAACAAATAATATTATATATATAATATATGTATGTATTATATTATATATATATAATGAAGATATAAATTGTATAAAAAAATTACATATATCTTATATATAAATATAATGTAACAACACTAGATTAGACGCTTATTTGAATTAGTTATTGTTATGGACTTATCGGATATTGTATCATCATATTTATGTACTTTGGAGATGTAGTTTAACTTAATTCTATTGTCATGTGCATTTTGGTTTTTTCATTATGAATCTTTTTGTTTGTTTCATTATGAATCTTGTATTGACTATTATGATATTGTCGTGTGCTTTTTTTGTAGTTTACAATTTTTTTTGAAATGGACTTTGATAAGCTTAAACAAGCTTTAAACAGGCACATACTTGGCCTTTTACTTAAAAAAGTCGACTGCGGTCTCTTTTATTACGTAATAATGACGATTTGGGCCCAAACCGAATAAAATAAGCTCGAGACCTTTCAACTCAAAACCTCGGCTTGACTTGACCCATTTCCACTCCTAGTGGTATGATCACTTGGGCCTGAGTTGGAGATATGTAAATCATATTTGTTTTTGTTAATTTTAACATGATATCTATAAGGTTCACAACTGCTACCCAAATTCACATAAATTATAATTATAAATTAAGTTTGTCAAATGGACTCCATCACTATTAATTACATCTAATTATATATTATTATTTTTGAAAAAATATCATTTGAGTGGTCCCACCACTTATGTATCATTTGCATGATGCATCATCCTTGTATCACGTTAAAATATTTAGATTAATATAATATATAAACCAAACATATTCTCGTTTTATACCCTATAAATTATTCACTAATATTTTCGTAATCAAACATATTTTTTTATTTCTACACATCTCATTCGATGATTAACGATTTACAAGCTTGGGTTCCCATGATTGGCGGATAAGTATGAATGGGAATGTATGATTGGTAAGGTATTAGCAATTAGTAGACAAAGACTTGAATTAGACCGTCTAACAAGTCTTTTAGTTAGATGGATCCAACTATTTTTTTTTTTGTAATTTTATGCACCAATGACATTTTGTTAATATTCTGGGGTTGTGCCATAGGATCTCCGGAATGAACATTTTTGTAATATTAGGGACCTTTAAAAGTATTAATTTTTCCCCGAAAAATATTAGTAATACATCCGATAAGTATTAATAATCACTTTGAACAATATATTTAGTAGCTCTCATGGAAATTATTGATTTTTGTCTCAAAATTATTAGTAATCCACCTAAAATATACTCTTGAAAAGTATTAGGCAATGACGTAATATTAGGCAACCCACAAAAGTATTAGTTTTCCTTGAAAAGTATTAGCAATCCCTAGAAAAATATTATTAATCCCCGGAAAAGTATTAATAACCCACTCTAGCTTTTTTTTTAGTAATTCTTATGAAAAAATAATTGGTTTTCCCAAAAGTATTAGTATTCTCCTAAAATGTATTAATAATCTTATTAAAAGTATTAGATTTTTCGATTAAAGTTGTTTTAGTATTTCTCCTGAAAAAGTATTAGTAGTCCTCCAAAAAATATTAGTATCCTTCCTAAAAAAGTATTAACAAAGGCTCAAACGAATGTTGTTGTAATGGTGTTAATTAGTACTGGTTGTGCGGGTCAATATATAGATGGATTGACCGTGCGCCGGGTATTAGACCCGCTCTAACGAATTAAATTAAGTTAGACGATCTGAAATGAGACTAACCCCATTTATTAACAGGCAAAAGAAAATTAATAATCATTCAAACCATTGCTCTATATTTCCTTGACAATTGATATACCGTACAGTATATTGAGTATATATAGACAACTAATAAATATTGCATTTAGTTACAACAAATATTTCTCACATATTTTAGTTCACACTTATTAGCATACTAACAACCTTGTACTCCAATGGTTGAGACATATGTTGTAAAGATGAATGATCGCAAAGAGGACGACATTACCTAAATGTGAGGCACGTGCCCCCACAACTTTTTTTTTTCATTCTTTTATTTACTCCTTAGTATATAGTTTTGAAATTTATATTTTATGACAAAAACTTTGGCCGACTATTTATCGGGTCTTTTAGTTAGATGGATCCAGCCCCAACCCATGATTTTTGTAATTTCATGTAATTGTGGAATTTTTGTAATATTCTCGAGTCGGTGTCATATGATCTACTGGATCGATGACATTTTTGTAATATTAGAGGTTGTTAAAATTATTAGTTTTTCCCTTAAAAGTGTAAGTTATATATATATATATATATATATATATAAATATATCGCTCGATTGCCTAATATTATTACCGCTTTAATATTTTTTCGTGAAAAATATTAGCAATACCTTGAAAAAATATTAGTAATCCCGTTGAACCATTTTTTTAATAATCGTCATCAAAACTATTGATTTTTTCCGTTAAAGTATTAGTTTTCACTCTAAACGTATTAATAATCTTATTGAAAAGTATTAGGTTTCTCAATTAAAGATATTTTATTATTTCTCATGAAAAGTATTAATAGCCTTCCTAAAAAGTATTAGCAGTGGATGTGGTTGTCGTGGTGTTAGTGGTTGTGTGGGCCAATGGATGAATTAACCGCGAGTCGGGTATTTAGATCCGTCTAATGGATTAGATACATTAGACATTCGTTATAGGTGAAAATAAAAAATTTGCGCCTAAAAAAAGTATGCGTTTTTCGAAAGCAATACGTGCAATTTTACATAGTTCTTTTTCTTTTTCCTAATTATTTAACATTTATTTTTAAAAACTATACATTGTAATTAGGTTATTAATAAAACAAAGCATGCCCACACTAATTGTTTTTTATGTTGTCTATAATTGTATTTATTTTGTGCCCTCTTTCTATAAAATTTCTAAATCCGTCTCACGATGACCGGGTTCGATCCTCACGAGTGCGTGTGTTCCTCCCCAAATTTCCTAATTATACTAAAAGAAAACAAAACAATACACTATGGCTATCATCCATGTCGTACCTCGTATATTTATCGAAAGTGCTTTAATAATTGAAAAATATTTTATTTTATCGTAAATGAGATAGTTGTCCATCATATACATAACTAATGTATTCAATTTTAATATTTCAATGGCCCATCAAATATAACATGTATTATATAATAATTTAGATGGTAGTACTAGAATAGCCTTGTGTTATGCAAGAATTTATGAATATTCAATAGAAATATAAATTCATATGTTTGCGCTATTTTAATTTGAAGTTCTTTTAAATGTAATATTTTCTAGGTTAATACTATGACTAGTTTTCCACCGTGCGATGCACGGAATGCATATTAAAAAAAAAAATTGTTTTTTAGATTTTACGTTGTGTGAAATTTCATTAGATAGATAAAATGTAAAGTCAAATAAAAATAGATTAATGAATAGAGCAATAAATCATAAGAGCATGCTAAAAAAACTTATTAGAGAAAAACTACATTTCTCAAAATAAAAGAGAATTTAATAATATAATTATACATTGAATAATTTCAATATATTTTGAAATTTTTCTTTAAATATAATATTGGTCGCTGACACTATACATTTATCTCACTATCCCAAACTGTAGGATTTGTAACTCTAGACACCTCAATATATAATTAATTGTGACCAAAATCATACTTTTATAAGAGCTCTTATATTAGACAGAGATAGATCCCCGATTTTCGTTGATAGACATTGCTTAAGACACAATCAAACAAAGATCTTTGTCATTGAATTTAATATGTAATTACTTTGAAATATTTTAAAGTATTTCTATAGTGTTTTAGATGAAAAGAACATGACAAATAAATTATTCGACATCCCGAGAAGGTATGTTTCAACATCCACAAATTATTCTACTAATTGAAAAACTCATAAAAATATTTTACAATGAGTTGTTTGTAAAAATATATGTTATTCAAATTTTATACAAATAAAAACATATAAATAAAATTTACTTTAATATGTAGAAAATACCATACCGCTTTTTGTTATATATCGCATTTAATGAGAAACTAAATTCGGATAACATGCTTTTTATAGAATTTTCAATGCCTTTCGCCGAGGATCAATATTTTCTAGATCTCTGCAAATAATATGTTCCAATTTTTAACACTTTTCAAGAATATTTTTTACTTTCACCCATGGATTCGGAAAATTATGAACTTATATATTATGGATTGTTCATCTAATGTATTATTTTTTATTTTTACAAAGTATTTGGCTTAGATGTCTTAATGAGCATGGTAATGAAATTTTTGTTTTTCAATACATGTGATTCTCGATATACGTGTTAACCTTAAAAACTGAAATCCTTAATTTTGGTTCTATGCCAATTATTAGAGTTTTTGCTAGAGAAATTTAGATTAAGAAACACAAAAGAAATTTAACATAAATATGATAGTTTGAAAACAAAAAATAAGGTATATTACCCATACTAACAAAGAATATTTGAATTACATGTATGTGATTGGGATATATATGCACAAACCTAAGAAGTCGAGATATCAAAATTAAGTTATCAAGATCATTGATCTTCGAATAAATTGTTTATGCAAGACGGACAGATAAGTATGCTTACTATTATATAAATTTTTGTTTTTATATCTAATTTCAGTTTTTATTTCTAATTTGATTTTATATTTCATTTTTCCAAATAAAAATCATTGTGGGGGAGATGTCACTACTTGCTTACCGCCAAAGTCTACCATAGGCGGCTAATGTCAAATCGATTAAAAATCCTCATCAGGTAGTAAATCATAAATAATAAATTTTTTTCTTGTAACATACATTATTTTTCTATCAAAGAATTTCGTCACACACGATATTGATTATTTGGATCCTTATATGATCTTATGTTTGCAAAGAAAATCCTTGAAAGCTTGATAATCTTCTAGAGGTAGCGTTGTCTCAAACCGTCGTTTCACCTTGAAATTAGTCTACCCATCCAAGTTCATTGTCCTACCATTACAAATTTCATTCTCATAATCGCAAGATTAAAGAAGTATATCAATAGGAAATAATTTATCCTTCTACTTTAATTATATATATCTCCAAAGTCCAACCCTAAGCTTCATCCAGGATTACGTGAAAGGCACAATACCTTTATGTACATTATTGTTTTGACATTATAGAAGAATGCATTATAAAAGTGTTATTTTGCATTATAAAAATAGCATAAAAAGTCTTGCATTATAAAAGACAATACAATAAAATAAAGGTGCATGTTAAAAAATTAATTAGTTGACATACCTCTTTAACATGAAATGCGCACTCAAAAGTACAAGGATATGAGTTATTGACAAAATCAGGAATATTGTAGATATGGATTAGCCTTAATTTGAATGACAGAACATGAGCATTATTTTTGTTGGGTTGAGATTTTTAACCAAACTGAAATAATATGGCCATGATTCTAATTTTGACTGTAATAGATTTTTTTGCAGATTTGGTGTAATCGAAAATTGTATGAACTCGTTTCAAAATACAAAAAAGGCAAATATTGTGGACTGCAAAGTAGTATTTAATCTTTGGGAGTGTGAAAGATTTTGCCTTCATATTATCTATAATGGCTGATAGCCTGTTACATGATATTCAATGTGAGATTATTTTTTATATTTTGTTATTGGAATAATGGATTGCATCAGTTATTATATTAAAAAAGTGTTTTAATTGATGATTTTGGACTGCAGTTTCAAGATGCTATTAATGAATGACAGCTATTTATCTATGACAATTGAAGTTTTAATTTTGAAATCGTACACTTTCAAATTTTTAGATCTCCATTTTTAATGATTTACAAAACCAAAACCTAATTGATAAAGCTCAAAAAAAAAAAAACCAATTGATAAATGGACATTTCCAATGTAGACGTGCACATTGACAATGCAAGTGTTGATATCATCGAGACAAAATACGGCGAAATGATCTTAATGTCAAATGTTGTATCGGTTTCCAATACAGAAAATTAATAAAATATATAACAAATAAAAACGACTTTAGATTTTTTATAAGATTTCCAAAAATAGAAACTTGTTTTTAAGGAACTTTCTAAAATTACCACTATTCTGCTTTTTTATATATTATATAGATATTAAAAATTTGCTAATTTATAAAATATTAGTAAAATTTTCATCTCTAAAATAATAAAAGAAAGGGTAAAATTCACTTTACCCCCTTGTACTATCGATTTTGTATCAAATACCCCCCTCTACTATTAAAACTTTCAAATACCCCCCTATACTAGTAAAAGATATATTGATGGACAACAATACCCTTGAAAGAAGTAAAATATTTAGTTCCTTTTTTCTGTTCTCCTACAATTCTTAACTCTAATTTTAACTAATCCTATAATTTAATAAAAAAAACCTAAATAAAACAACGAATATAATTTTAATAGTATAGAGAAATGTATTTAAGCATCCTAAACAAATAAATGTCATTACTATCTCGTGCATTACTATCATTATATATGCGTATATTATTTTAATAAGTGAATATTAAATTTAGATATTAATTTATATTCATAGTATTTATATTATATAAGATAAAATGTAGGTAAAACATATTAACTAATTAGAAATTTACTTGTGAATTGAAAAGTTAATTTTTTAAAATATTAAACAGACAAATTTATAATGCTCTCCAACGATAAAATATTAATAATTTGATCTAATTTTTACTTAAAATTATCTTAATAGATAAATATAATATTAATAAATATAAAAACATATTAAAATTTAAAAAACATAATATCTCAAATAACTTTATATTTTATTGTTTTAGAAAACATCTTTTAGATTTTTATTTTTTGTACTTCTTTACTCGTCTTTAGTCGTATTAATACTTAACAAGATTTTCTTATTGATTATATAATATCAATTTATCTTTTCCATTTAATAAATAACTACATATTGTAATTTAATCATTAATATATTTGAATTACATATGTGAATCATACATAATATAAATATATGCAAAATTAAATAATACTGATTAATTTTAATTATAAATTGACTACCTACTTACTAAAGCAATATATTGATTATAATAGTAATATAAATTATGTAAGATATATTTTTTTTTCTTTTAAAACTTAATGTATTTTCATATAATATTTAAGTTGTATTTATTTTAATTCAATTTAAGATTAATTTTATTTATAAAATTAGTTTTGAACAAAATTTTGGATCAAATTAATTGATATTTAATTGAAGAGGGAAAACATTTATGGTTTTATATTATGGGATGCAAAGTAATTTAATCTTATTTAAACCAAGGGTACGTTTGTCAATTAATATATCTTTTTATTGAATTAGGGATATTTGAAGGTTTTAATAGTAGAGGGGGGTATTTGATACATATTCAATAGTACAAGGGGGTAAAGTGAATTTTACCCTAAAAGAAATTATACCCAGCATTGGATCAATGAAGGGACGACATTGAAGTGAGTGACTAAAAATTAAGTATACAAGAAAAATTACCTCTTTCAAGTGATATTTACTGTAATCTAAGGCTTTGTAAATCAAATTCCATACATCTATTATTTTTCTACAAGACAAATAATTCTATGATCTTTAATATCTCACAATCCATGATATGAAATATATAATAAGATCAGATGATTAAACTCAACTAATCGAATTAAGTGAGAATTTTATTCCATATTCAAGTAGAATTAGACTATAAAGGCTGGAAAATATTAATCATGTGGATCAGGGAAAGAAACTCGAGGGTGAGATCTAGTGCATGTTTAAGAGCACTTCTAAGACCAAGAATGGCTTTAAATTTTATGTAGGCGGCCCAATTAACATTAATATAGAATATAAAATACGATACATCAATTCTAAAACAATACTATAAATAAAAACTAATTTTGATAAAGTCAATGTATTAACTCAATTACATCTTAATATGAGGTCAAAGGCCCGTAATGAGACGAGTCGGATCCGTAATTACTTACATTAAAAATATATAACATTAATACAATTACATCAATATATCATAACATTCCTCTTATATTCTCATATTTTAAAATCGTCGCATAATATCTTCACCGGTAATATACATATTTCTTAGTTGTCTATTACCAAACAATTATTCAAACGTCATTGTCAATGTTGAACTATTTAGTGGTAATTTGATAATGAACCGTATTTTTAAGCTTATAAAGTGAAATTACCAAAATACCTCTAATGTTTTTCAAAATTTTAGGGGCCTAGTACCCTTGGCCCTAGTGTGGCTTCGTCTATGCCTACCACAAAAGTCCATCTAAAAATGAACTTCTATAAAGTGCATTCCAAAAGTCCATTTATATTATTTACATGTGATTTGTGAAGCTCATTTTTTAAAAAAGTATTAAAAAGAGAAGTTATAAAAGTTTATTAAAGTGTGGTTAATTATGGTAGTTTAAATAGAAAGAGAATAAATAAAAATTTGAAAATATCAATTTTGAGTAACCTCCACGCTAAAAGTGCGAGAAGTGGATTTTGAGAAATCATCCTTTCTCACTTCTGTAGATTGAATTTTTTGGAGAATTTATTCCTTTTTTAAAAGTCTATTCTATTTTAACCACCAAACACTTATTTTTAATGAAAACAAATTTTTAAGTCCAAAAGTTCATTTCAAAAGTTCCCCGAACAATTGCCTAATTATTTGGAAGTGGATCAGACTTTTTAAATCCAATTGGTTAGACCAAATTTAGGTTAGCAATTACATTTCTAATTACATGAATTAAAATAATAAATTCACAAACCACGAAATGTTGAGAAAAGACGTGGTGGTGTGCTAACGGTGCTCTTCGCTGAGCCGAGGTCGCGTGAATCGGGGTCAATATATTTTAAATTTGAATGAAAATAAACAAAGTCACGTCCACATATAATAGCCAATTACGGCCATTTTTCGGATCAACCTTTTGCTCTAGCCGATTGGTATACGTGTTGAAGTGGTGAATGACCCAGCCGATCCTACGCAGTGCATTTGCCCCTCCCAAGTCCCCCATTGCACTCAAAGAAAAAAAAAAGTACAACAATCATTTCCTTGGAAATTATTTTACTCCATGTCCGCATATATTGTTCTTCCGATTAGGGGCCTACTTAACTCGCCCAAGTCCTATCTAACCCGCCTAAGCGCTAGACACCGCCCCGCCTTAATAGCGCCTTAGTTCTTTTTATAACACTAATTAAAAGTTTGTTCAAAGTCATACACCTAACAATAACTGATTTCTTTGTTTCTACCAGAAATTCACACCAATAAAGCTGCATAAATATCATTTTCTATTCCTTTTAATTAGAAGCCTTTATATATGCTTTAATGAATTCATGTTTTTATTATCTCAAGTTGCCAGAGTGTTAGATGGAATTAGGCTAGAAAAATATTAGTACCTTTATACCTTTATAACAAAAAACAATTCCATTTGGTATAACTTTCCCCATCTTTACTACAATCACACCTGATTTTCTCAACAGAAAGTTAAAACTAAAACAAGTTTAAAATCCGAATCAGAATTCAATCAGGCCCTGAAATTATGATCAAGCACAATGAATTCATTAAAACATCCTCATATTCTCCAAATTTCACTCCTATGTTTCCTTCTGACATTACATTATGTTAACACCATAGTCATAGACAACCACAAATTAGTGTACACTCAATGCTAACCATACTTCAGTACCAAATCCATCTCATTCGGAATTACGCGTTTTTCAGGAATTTATCGCGCGATCCTCAAGATCCAGGTTCGCTTGAAACCATCATTGCTGATGATAAAACCGCGATTTCAGGCACGCTCCAGTGCAGAAATGATTTAAGCCCGACGAATGTAAAAATTGCGCGAGAAAATTTCCAACCTATCGAAAGATTCGTGTGGCTTAAAATGTTCCAGCAAGAATCCAACTTTCGGGTTGTTATGCACATTATCAGGAGGAAAATGGGGCTGAGATTAATTCCAGGCCTGATAAACTTCTTCACAGGGCTTGCAGTAAACATAAAATTAAGAAAAATGGATTTGTGGAGATGAAATATGCAGCATTTTCGGCCCTGGAAAAAGTGGTGTTATAAGTGGGAATGGATTTTGTGATACGATGTACTAATCGATTCGTGTTGTGGCGCAGTGTGTAGAATTTTTGGGGGCTTGTGACTGTGGCGAATGCGTAAATAGTGCTGTGGAGATTGCTGGAGAGGATGGATGTAGATTTTCAGGTTTCCGGAGAAGTTTACTTGGATAGTTGCTTTGTGAGTTATGATTACGACAGGAATCGCGGGTTTGGGGGCTATTTTGATGAAGGTATGTTGAAACACAGTGCATCAATAATGACGTATTTTATATACGTTTATGACATTCATCTAGTGAAGTGAAATACTGAATGGAATATTGTAGGGATTAAGAGATCCTGTATGAGATAAAGTATATAGAAGTTCGACAATTTAATACCGAACAATGTGCTAATGTTATAAGATAATTCATATACTATAATTCACATAATACATAATTTCATAAAATTGTAATTCTTTCTTGTTGAAATTAATATCATATTGAATTCATATATATCTGACTTTTTTTTTAACACAGTAAGAACTTCTAGTGTAGTTTTCTCACATCTCAATAAAAATTATTCAATGTCATCACTTCTTTAAAAATTATTTTCTAGAAGGAGGCTCTACACTCAAGGGCGAGCCAGGAAAACACTAGAATCATCATTACGCTCTCAATTATCGCCTCAGTCAACAACTATGTAGTAGTCTAACTAATCTTTAATTAGATTATTAATTTATCGATTATTTAATATCTCGCTAAATAAACATTATTTTGTATTTCATCTTTCCATTTATTGAGTTATTAATCACTGTAGAAAACGTATAACAAATTAAATGTTTATATTTTTTGATTTCCAGACAATGGGAAAGGAGACAGATCACCGAAATTAGTAGCCATTGTTGTTGGGGTTTAGCTCTTTTATCATTTGGACTTGCTTTCTGTTACTTCCTGAGCTCTTGTGGGAAGAAAAAGAAGGTAAGTACTATACTCTATTTAGTTTGTGGATATATTTGTTCATTTCTGAAAATCTACTTCTGTATTTTATGCCTTTAAATTGATGATTAATTAAAAACGGCATATATTTTTGCAGATTGGTGACTGGTGAGCAAGATAAAAGTTTCCTTCTATATATGCCAGACTGTAACTGTGGATGGCTTTCTTATAATTAGTCTCCTCAGGTTATTATATCAGTGCCAAAAATGTGAAAATTCATTTGTGCTCATAGCTTCAAGAATAAAAATCAAGCTTACATCTTATTATTATATTTTATTGTTCTTATAATCCTATTTATTTTGCTGAAAATTCTTTAGTCAAATAATTCATCTAACTGTTTTTTGTGAATGGAATATTTACAGCAACACACTAGCATTATAAAATGTTCGAAATATGTTTAATACACAATTCTTGAATTAATTAATTCTACAAATTAATAAGATAGCAACAACATGAAGTTTTACGCTTTTCTCGCACGTTCATTTTGGAGAATAAATTCAATAATGAGCCTTAATAGAAGTTACATTATGTTTTTGTTGAGTTCAAACTTAATCTACTAGCTATATACACTATAAGAAAATTTACTTATCGACATAATTTCAAAGAAATGATATCATTATTAATTTTTACAGTTATCTACAAAATAAAAACTGTTGTTTTTCCCAAATTATAATCGACAAATTATCGACAGCTTTTTCAATTTACCGACATAAATATTGTAGCTATTTACCAATAGTTTTAGATTTTGTTGGCTTTTATAATACTAGAGTCAATTTAGGGATGTTAGTTAACGCCCACTTATAGGCTTATTATATCTACGGTGCTATTTACAAAACAAAATGGGGATCACGAGTAGAGATGGTAATGGGTATGATACCCAACCACTTAAAGGTATCCATACGCACATACCCTAACTCTATAATTTTGATACTATCCATATCCATTCCGAACGTGTCTAAGAAATTACACCTATACCAATCTCAAATACATTTTCTAATACCATCATACATACTATCCATACCCGCCCAAAATCCATTATTCTATAAAAAACTTATAATTATATGAATATTGAACTAATTATTTAAATGGGCACCCTATTAAAAGTTAGTTACTAGACAAGTAGACATAGGCTAGCCAGTCTAAGATTTTACCTAAGCATGTGTGATTTCAGTTTGTAAAAGCTTTCGAGTTACAAGGACAATGATACTACTTTTGCAAATTAATTTAGTTATGGGTTCTTCCAACAGTTATAAGTAATTTAAATTATTTTAATAATAAGTGATAATTAAGTTGAAATTATGAAAATACAAGTATATTTATTTAAGAACGAGAGTACAAAGGCGTGTGAAGTGAGACAAAATAAGGGTACAATATGGTAAAATGAGACAATAGGCCATAGGGGCACAGTGATACCAAACAAAAGTAGAAGGGGATAAAATGGATAAAGAAAACGTACCAAATGCTAGCTTAAGTAAAATCATACACACAAACACATACGGAATATATAGTAGAAAATTACCAAGTGAAGCCTCCTATATAGGAGACGCATCTCCATTTATATCAACAGATGGTATATTGGAGACTATGTGAGCGTCTGCACTCGGAGCTTAGATGCACATTCCATTGTTGTCACCATCTTCAACACTTGGAGATTACTTAACTGTTTCAGGAAATCATTCTCCAGACGATGCAACCGTGGATCTCCAATCGCTTGAGCCCGACATCACGCTTCTCCAAGTTTTATATTTTCTAATCGCCACAACGAATGGAGAGATAGAAACTGGAGCCACGGAAACCCCTCACGTGAGATCACCATTTCTTTACCAGCATATGCAGAACCATCCAATTTGAGGTACACTAACTTTGGCAGCATCTCCAGTACCGGCATCGAAGTCTTTAGTGAGCCCGGATTTGACCAAGGTCAAGTAAGAAAGATTTGGAGGGAAATTATAGGCACTGGGCAATTCGGTCATCCTGCCTCGCAGTTTAAGATGACTGAGACGATGCAATATGCCAAGCCCGTCCAATGGTGGCAAGTCTCGGTAAAAACCTATGGGATCTAATTCAAGATGAACTAGATTCTCCAGCATAGCCAATGAAGCACAGAGCTCGGTTACATCTGAGTCCTGTTCCAACATAATGCTCAATTTGCAAAGACTAGTCATTTGTTCAGGTGATTGGGCATCCATAGAACCCCGAGATGCATGTCAATGTCCGGAGATTCTTCAGAGTATCGATTTTCAAAAACACCTCGCATTTGAGATGTGCTCAGACATGTAGAGATGACGCAAGCTATCCATTTCCCATAAAACATTTGGCACTATCACGAAAGAGTTCAACGCTATATCAAGAACCTCAAGGTTTACAAGGCGACCCAACGAGCGTGGAGCTCAACGAACTTGTTGTTTCTTAATCCCAAGTACTTTAATCCAATCAACGCACCAATCGCGCCGGGCAAAATTTCCAACCCGAAATCTTCAAAGTCGAGTATTCTAAGGAGTTCAAGCTCTTCCAATGAGATGGTCTACTGACAATGTTTTCTGCAGCCCCGTGGAAGAAAAGTGAGCGAACCCGTTTATTTTGATTCTTGGAGTAAAACTTGAAACTTTCTTTGCTATAGTAGACGACACGATGGCGGGTTTTACTTGAGGATTGAGGATTCTCATCTTTTCAAAGACGATCTCAAAAAAAAAACCTATTTCCTCCTTTGCTTTTTCTGATGGATAGCTCGGGATAAGATCATGGATGTGGATGGTTTTTACTCGATCGTATATTCTTGTATCCTTCACTTGAACAAGTTTCATTGATGAGCTCATCTAAATAACTTCTTGCTGTCTCCTCCATCTTTTTCTTCTCCTCCTCGCGGGACCAATCCTTGTGCCATCCACACTTGTACCAACTTTTTGCACGGATCGTAGCATCTTCCTTGAAAAAGCCTAGACACAGGAAGCATGACTTGAGGTGTGGAGGCAGATTTTGGTAGCTCATTTCCAAACTTGCTAATACACTACTTCCACTTGTTTCCATATGAGAGTTCATTTCTTTCAAAACTTTCTCCCATCCAATCATGGATTGTTTCTGTTTCACCAATAGACCTCCTACTACGATGATTGCTAATGGTAAACCATTACATTTTCTCAATATCTCTCTCCCTATACTCTCCAAATCCGTTGGACATTTTTCCGTCATTGTTGTCAATGAATGCCTTGTTCAAGAACAATTCCTAACTCTGGTTCGGTCTAAGATTTTCATCTCATGAACATATCGAGCACAACTTGCAATGTCCCGACTGCGACTTGTAAGCAGCAACCTACTTGCTTTATCTGTTCAGATAAGACAGTGATTCAATACCACAAATTTAACACATCTTTTACAGCAGAACATTACTTTCTACTAACAATTATAACAATTACACTTTGTTTGGCAAATCTGAATATCAGCATAAAGGTTAGTGCTAAATTATTCAACAGTGAATAAAAATTTAACTACAGATCAACTTTTTAAACTTCTTGTTCTTAATTACACTTACACAGTACAAAATCTTAATGACATTAGTGTAAAGTTTTAGGTCGATTTTTTTTCTCTGTAAATTGAGACACAAATTTACCACTACTATATATATATTGTATAGGTAATAAGATAAACCTTCATTAGGAAACAGAGTTTCCAGATATTCCCAGTGTGCGTCTTCCCAAACATCATCGAGAACTATGAAATATCGTTTGCCTTGCAGACGCTCGTGAAGCATTTGATGGAGGTGCGGCAACGGTGATTTCTCCATAGTTTCAAGAATCTTTAGCTTGTCTTCACTGGGCTCTAGCAGCTGCAGTATGAGTTCCTTAATGATATTTTTTGGCCTGAAGTCACTAGAAATACAAACCAAGCACGTCGGTCAAACCCACTAGCAACGGCGACATGGTTGTATAGTTTCCGGGCAAGAGTTGTCTTCCCCATCCCGCCCATGGCCACGATGGTGGCAATCGAAAAAGGCTCTCTTCTTCTCCCCTCCAGAATTGCTCTGTGAAGCAGCAATTCCACGTCTTCTCCAAGCCCACCACGTGTTTGTCTTTTTGCCAAGGAGACAATCGGCGCCGCCACTCAACAGCATCTTCTTCGGATCTGCTCCCCTCACCAAGATCTTGAATCCCGTAAGTCTGAAGGCTTCTTTCAATGTCCTGAGCCTAGCCCAGATGGAATCAATCTCTTCACCGACCCTGTTGAGGTGGTACACATCGTTAGGGAAGCAAACGCAATTTCCCAGCAGCCCTCTGTTCCTTCTGGGGAGTCGACTTGAGAATGAAAGTCTCGATAACATCTTCGGAATCTTGAGCCACACCTCTGATGTCGGATATCCAATTACGTATCCTCTCGTCGTTGGCTTTGCTTTTCGCCTGCGTCTTTCAGGAAACATTGCATCCTTTTCAACCGCGAATGAGATCGCTGCATCCGCCATATTTATATCTCTGGTTTTACTCTCTGTAAGCTCTCTTCGATCGAAGCAGCATAGTCAACTGGGCTTTCTACAAATAATGATAAAGAGTAGCCAAGCTGCCTGGCAATTGGCAAATGGCAATAAATAATATAAGCTTTTCTTTAAACAAATACTCATTTCACAATTTTCTTAAATGCATAAAGTTCCAGATCTAAATTAACTGCACCAAGGCATCTTTAATAATATAATGAATAATATTACTAGGGGCCATTCTCAATTTGTGCTGTTTTTCGCGCCTAAATGACAATACATATTCTTGAACAATACCATGGGCATATTTTAATTAGTTATTAGTTTTACAATGTTTCTTTACGATTATGCATTTTTAAAGATGTGTCTAAGGTTGTAAATGAACGTGAGCTTTTTGATAAATGTACTTCAGGAACAAGTTCGATTAGCATTCGCTTATTAAGCTTAATGAACATAAACGAACAAGTTTGTTCGTTTATGTTCGCGAATCGCTCACGAACATGTTCATTTAGTGTTTTTGTTTGATGTTTATTTATTATTTATTTTAAATATTAATTATACATTTATTGCTTAATATTCATTACTTTATTATGAAAATAAGTTTTATTTTAGTTTAATATTACAACATATTTACATTTGCAATCATCATAATGTTCATTTATTTTGAGTTGAGTGTTCAGTGAACATTAACGAAAGCATGTTCGAACCGCTCAGAACGTCATGGAACATGTTCATTATTAAACGAACACAAACAACCTTTTAAAATAAATGAACGAAACACTAAAACCCTCGTTTGTTAGGACTAGTTCGTTCAGCCCCACGTGTCTTGTTTCATATTTTGGAAGTTACGATTTATTATGAACTATAGTAAATTTAAGTTACTATGCAAGGAGTGTGTTGTTTCAAATTATATTAATTAAATGCATATTACAAATTTTGTGCACTATAAAAATATATGAAATCATTACATATAAAAATTATAAATAACACTTTTTTTTAATACAATATTACTTGTCAGCTTGTTTTTCGATATATTTTCATCACAAACTAATATAGAATCTACACCAAATAATATGTTTTTTTATGTAGAAATATTGCGTGATCTCATAAGTTTAAGACCGAGTCAAGGGCGAGCCAGACGCTTTCATGGGGTGAGCATGGTAGATATACGAAAATTGGCCAAACAGAAAATCCAAGAAAAATTAATACAAATTATAACTAAATTTTTTTTTTTTTCAAAATTTTCACCGGAAAATTTTTTCTTTAAAAAAAGGGGTGGGCCGCCCCGAAGCCTGCACTGCCCTCCGCCCATTGACCGAATCCAAACCTCATGGGTGTTTTTTAATTTATTTCTCTGCCTTTCTTTGTAATTATCACAAATCTCAAGGAGATTTTGTAATTATTCTATATAATATGATTTTTTTGACAATCTATATGTTATGATATTTTGATCCTAAAGACCTAAACCGTGTAATTTTTATTATTTTTGTCAATTTCAGTTTATATACAACAGAAACCTTGCAATATATGAGATTACCTACTGAGAATCATGTCTTAGTTTCCAGTCGCAACAAAAAACCAAACTCAAGGAATTTTATCGGCCAAAAGCTTATTATGCCAACACATTGCAAAATGATATGAATATTTAAAAAACTTAAAAAAGTTGACAATAAACCAACCATCGAGGGTCTTGGCGCCTTGGCCCCATTCCTGGTGCAGCATCCTTAACCTGTTTTACTGAATGTTTGGCTGGATAAACCTATGAACTGAAACCATTCCTTCATAGTAATTGCAATGCTTTCTGTAGCAGCAATTCCACATCTTCGTAGCCACACATGTTTCTTATATTTCTCCCAAGCCCACCAATGTTTGTTGTTTTGCCCAGAAGACGATGCACCGGGCATTCAACATCATGGGATCGCCTGGTTAGGTAAAAAATCGTCACACTCTCTTGCTGGTAAAATTGCAGAATTAGTCCCCATAATAGAACGTTTGCAAAAATATCCCGTGAAAAATTACGTTTTGCAAAAAAGTCTAGTATCTATATAACCATCTCAATTTTGGTTTGCAAAATTCACGATTTTGCAAAAATAGTTCTGTAAGTGTATGGTACCCCAAATTTTGTCCTAATTTCACTGGATGACAATGGGGCAGGGCGGGCGGGTCGCCCAGACCTGACCATCCCTGCCTAAAACGGGCGGGCGTGTCGACCCATTCTCATTCCGTTTAAATTAAATTAAATTAATTAAAAAATATATTTATAAAATATTATTTACAAAATTTATTTTTATCAATTTATAAATTAATTATAATATAAGAATACATAATAATTATATTATAATATATATTGTATATGCAAAAGATATATTAAAATATATTTTAAAACCAAAAATTCTAGGCGGGAGGTACCCACGTGGGGCTGATGATACCTGGTTTTGCCCGCCGCCCCAGGAAATCAAGCGGGTGGGCGAGCACAGACCCGTCGGCTTTAAATGATGCCATCCCTAAATTTAACTGAAAATGGAATTACACGACTGCCGTTCTACACGATTCAAATCCAATGAAATTACTATCAAAATCGGTATTTTCATATAATTACAAGCATCTATTTTTAGAACCATGCATTTTGGCAAGGTAAAATCAAGTATTCTATAGGTACAGGATTTTTTTGCAAAATTGTTATTTTTCAGCATGATTTTTTTTTTTTTGTTACCACTTTAATTAAATGGCCAATTTTGCAATTTTTCCATTACTTGCCTCTGTGGAAGTCTACACCTTGAGCCGTTTACGCAATGTCTGTACTTATCGCCCCAGCTTCTAGTCTGGAGATCAATCAATAAGCTCAACTCTTTTGGGAGATTTCTCTTTAGAGCTGGGCATTCGTATATTTCCAATCTTTTAAGCTCTGGCATTGCACCTTTTTCCAACTCGCATATTTCTTAGCTCGTCCATCCGACTGAGAGACAAGACTTCGAGCCTAGGGAACCCACCGTTCGTGATCACCAATTCTTCTCCAACATACGCCTTATAATCCAATTTGAGGTACACTAACTCTGGCAGATACTTTAGTAATGGCATCGGGTCTTCACGTAGACGGGTCTCGACCAAGGTCAAGTAAGAAAGATTCGGAGGGAAAATATTCAAACTATACAACCTTGTCACCTCACCGTCCAGTTTAAGTCGATTGAGACGGTGTAGATCAGTTAGCCTGACTAACGTTGATGTCGATATCAAAGTACTTGTACTTAAGTTTAAACTGACCAAATTCTCGAGCGTAGCCAATGCGGTCAAAAGCCGACTCACATCTGTCTCTTTATAATCTTTATGCAGTTTTATTCCCAATTTCCAAGATTAGTCGTCTTTGTGAGGTGCTCGGGCGTCAAATGTGACATCCTGATGCATGACAATGTCTGAAGATTTTTCAGTGTGTCTAATTTTAGACGCGCATTTTTTCGACTCAATATCCATATAAAGGTGACGCAAGCTATCCAACTTCCATATCACATTCGGCACTTTCACCCCTACTCTTATCGCGAGAACCTGAAGGTTTTTAAGGCGACCTATCGAGCTTGGGAGCTTATAATTACCCATAATTACGACTCTTTTTAATCCCAAGTACCTCAATCCAGTCAGATCACCGATCGCGTCAGGCAATTTAAGAATGCAATTACCTTCGATATTAAGTACCCTAAGGAGTTCGAAGCTCTTCCAATAAGACGGACCATAATCAACCAACCAGGGTTCGTACATGAAAAGGGAGCGAATATGTTTATTTTGGTTCTTGGAGTTAACTAACTGTTTGTGTTTGTAACCGTAAATAGCACAATGGCGAATTTTATCCAAGGATGGATCAAAGTTCCCTTTCTTCCTTAAAATCTGAAAACTTATTTCTTCGTTCGCCTTTGTGATGGACAGCTCACGAAGAAGATCATGGATATGACACGTTTTCACACGATCGCGATCTTTGGTCATATCCTTGACTTGAACCATGTTTCGATTGATCAGCTCGTCTAAATAACTTGTTCCTATATCCTCCATCGTTTCTTCTCCTGTGGGAGTGAGTGGGACCAAGCCTTGTGCAATCCAGACTTGTACCAACTGCTTTGCGCGGATAACAGCGTCTTCCTTAAAAAAGCCTAGACATTGGAAGCACGGCTTCAAATGTGGAGGCAAATTGTTGTAACTTAATTCTAAAATCGCTAATACGCTACGTTCGCTTCTTCTTGTCAAAAGAGATGTCATTCCTCTCAGAACTTTCTCCCATTCACTCTTGGACTGTTTTTGTTTCGCCAATAAGCCTCCGACCACTGTGATTGCTAACGGTAGACCATCGCACCTTTTCAAGATCTCTCTCCCTATATTCTCCAATTCGTCTGGACATTTGACACCAATGTTATTGTTGTTGTTGTTGTCAATGAATGCCGTTTTCAAGAATAATTCCCAACTTTGATCATCGCCTAAAAGTTTCATATCATGAACATATCGAGTATACTTTGTAGTTATCCCGGTGCGACTTGTAAGCAGTAATCTACTTGCTTTATCTATCAGGGAAAGAATTTTAATCAAGAAGGGATAATCTTAAGTAACATTGCATTTTTCACTATACAAATATTTGTGACAATAAATGATTGATAAAACAAACAAACTTTGTTTCACAAGTATTAATTCAAAAGGTTGGTAATGAATAAAATAGTTAATGTATGCTAGATTTAACCTTTTAGTTGTGATGCTTAATAAAAATAGAACCTAAATTATATGGTTCAAGTATTAGTGCTACGCAGGGATCGCTAGGCGCTAGCAGGGATAGATCCAGAAATTTTCTACGAGGGGGCACAAAATTAATACGATAATAAACTAAATCAAAATAATTAATCGAAGCACATTTTGCTTTCTTTTAACCTAATTAATATATATTTCTTAAAAATAAAATTTAATAAAGCTATTAAAACAAAGGAAAAGCTATAGGAAAAAAACACTATGGGGGCACGTGCCCCATAGTGGGGAGTGACTGTCTATGGGCGCTAGTCGGGCTTTAAAAACAACTAATTATTTTTAATTTCTTTTTAATTTCTATTTCAATTTTGGCTGCCTTGGGAGCCTAGGCGCGGGTATCTGGACCTAATTTTTGGTCGAGACGATTTTTTCGAGGATTTGGACAAAATCAGCACGGCCTAGGCAATTTTTACCGGTGCTACTATATAGTATTTGTTAATAAATAGGTAAGAAGATAAAAACCTTCATCATCAGGAAAAGCACTTGCGAGAGCTTCCCAGTGGGCGTCTTCCCACACATCGTCCACAACTATGAAATATCGTTTGCCCTGCAGACGTTCGTAGAGTATGCGCTTGAGGTGCGACAACGGCGATTTCTCCATGATCTGCAGCACCTCGAGCTGCTGGTTGGGCTCCACTACTTGCAGCACCAGCTCACTGATTACTTCCTCTGGATTGAAATCACTGGAAACACAAACCCACGCCCGGCGATCAAATTGATCAGCTATGGCGGCGTGGTTGTAAACAATCCTCGCAAGGGTTGACTTTCCGCTGCCGCCCATGCCGACGATGGTGCTAACGGAAAGGCCTTTCATCTCCTCCAAAACAGCCTTTTTGATTAGTAATTCGACGTCTTCTTCCAGGCCCACCACGTGTTTGTCTTTTTGCCAAGGTGACAATCTTCGCCTCGATTCAACATCTTCTGATCTCCGGGACAATACCATATTCCCCTCACCAAGATCTTGAATATCGTACCTCTGGCGGCTTTGTTGAGGTCTGAGCCTAGCCCGGATGGACTTGATCTGTTCGCCGACCCGGTCGAGGTGGTAAACGTGGCCCGGGAAGTGAGCCCATTTTTCCAGCAGGCCTCGGATCCTCCTTGGGTTGTCAACTTTGAGAATGAAGGTGTCGATAATATCTTCGGCATCTTGAGCTAGCTCTCTTATGTCGGATATCCATTTACGTATGGTTTGCTGATTGGCTTGCTTTTCGGATGCGTCTTGGAGGAAACATTGCATCGTTTCGAGCTCGCCTTTGAGCCACTTCACCTGTCCCTCGACGCCTTGCAGGTAATCCACCTTCTCCATCAGCAAATCGCCCAGCTTTTCCGCCGCGAATGTGAGTGCTACCTCCGCCATATCTGACCTCTGTCTGTCTGTCTGTTGCTTTCTTCTTGGTTGGAGCCTCAAGGCAATCGCTTAAATAACAAGTAAAGCCTAATAAATGTTTATTATTTGTGAACAATAAATGAAAGGATTTTGTGTTGGTCAATCTTATATTGTCAACTTACATGCTTCGCTAACTTGTTTTTGACTTTTGTTGCCTATTTCGTGCAAATGAGTTGGCGATGCTATTTCATTTTTAAAACAGAAAAGTAAAAAATGGGGCTACAAAACAACATGGCCTTTCAATAGAGAAACGGCGCCATCGCTATTTATTTTAAAACTTAAAAGTCATCCTCACTCATAGACTTAATTTAAGTTTGAATATTCTTGCCTGCTTGCCTCTTAAAATAGTAAAGTTGTTATCTAAACTGCGTGCAAGCAGTCACCTCATCTCAACATGATCTTGATCATACTGCCATATTGCTAAATGATATCAGGAAACTCGACAATGATGCGAATATACATGAGATATTTCATATGAAACGAGCGAATTCTATCTCTCATTCAGTTGCTTTGTTTGCTTCTTCACCCCAACTCACCTTTTGTGTGCAATGTAATCTTTGATTGAAATAAAATTATAGGTTTATTCTCCAAAAAAAAGAAAAATATTTTGCAAAGAAAGATGGTTAGTAGTTAAAATTTACTGCAAGAAAAAATATGATGGGTAGTAGTTAGTCTTTTAGGGAAAAAATATGATGTAGATATCGGTGTTGTGAGAGGAGTAAATAGACAACGGTGGACACACGTTGTTTTTAACATAACGATAACGGTCAGACACTATTGTCTTATAGGTAATATAGACACCAGTTCCACGACGGATTTAGACTATCGTCATTTAAGTAAACGACAATGGTGTTTCACCGTTTTGTATTTCATACTCATTTACAACACAATACCTACAACAGTCTTGTCTACTACAGTAAAACACTATTGTCATTTAAAATAATCACAGCATATTTGCAACGTTAACTGTGAAAAACCGTTCTGTTTGTACAAAATCCACAACAGATTTTCTATTGTCCAATTTATCCTTTTTTTTTGCTTTCAGTGTTTCGAAAATAAAATAAATATCTTGTCAAATTATGAAATCATCAAATACGCCGCGATTGACAATCAATGCCACTACAGATATTTGATAATTTTCTCACAATAAAATTTTAAAGATACAAGATAAATCAAATGGTACAAGCTAGTAAGTTAATAAAAGTAAAACTTTTTCTGGACTAAAGTTTATTACAAAGGAAACACACGCAACCGTCAATTTAAATACTGGTGAAAGAAATTAATGGTGTGGCTGGTTTCTGCCGTTGTGATCCCCACCGATTAATGGTTTTTAAGCTGCCCCAGCAATAATATCTACCGATGGTATGTCGGGGAAAAGTGAAAGAAAGCGTGCTAAGCCTCAGTAGCTTAGATGCGTATTCTGAGACTGCATCTTCAACTCTTGGAAGGGTATTCATTAATCTCCTTTGTTTTGGACATTAATCTCAGTTGAGCTTCCGTAGATTTCCAATCGTCGAGCTCCGGCATTGCACCTTTTCCAATACGTGCCCATCTCAGTTGCCACATGGAACTAAGACGGAGGACTTGAGCCCGGAAACCCTTCATCACCGAGATAGCCATTTCTTCACGGATTAATGCGCATCTTTATCAATTTGAGGTACAATAACCGTAGCTTTCCAAAGCGTTGGTCTTGATTGAGCTTGATGCGAACCAAGGTCAGCGAGTAAATTTGGAGAGGAATTGTGTAGCAGGTAAGGTAGTCATCTTTCCTTCCTTGATGAGTTTAAGTTGAGTGACCGCGGTGCAATACATAAGCCCGATCAAGGACGTGGCAATCTTCAAAAACCGTTTTTCTTAAGTTGAGACAAACTAGATTCTCCAGCATAGCCAACGAAGCACAGAAGCTTGTTTACATCAGTCTTCTTTCAAACATATGCCCAATTTGCGAAGACTTGTCATCTGTGCGGGGTGGTCGGGTAGTCCATTGAGCCAGGGATGGCGGTCAGCGTCTGGAGAATTCTTCAGTGTGTGAATTTAAAGAGCGTGTCGCGTATAATCTCTTGCTGATCTAATTACCCACATTATAATCGAAGGATGCTGCTTAGGAGGAACTAAAGTGAGCAAAGGAAAGAAATAGCTACAGCGCAGAAACATGGTGCGAGGTAATTTTAATAACAAGAATGTTGAAAATTTCAATCGGGCTGATTACAAGCCTAAAGTGAATAACTCACCAACTTTAAAAGAAAGGAAAGCGTTATGTTTGTGGAAAGCACGAGGTCATCATGCACATCGGTGCAAACATAGAAAGAAAAATGGCAACCCTCAAAATCGAAATGGAAATCCTCCAAGGCAAATGCAAATTTGGTCGAAGGATGATATTGTTGTTGCGGTGCTTTCTCAAGTTAATCTTGTGGCCGATGTGAAAGAATGGGTGGTAGACTCTGGGGCTACCAGGCACATTGTGCAAATAGAAGCACTTTATGTCTACAATTCTGTGGGAGATGGAGAGAAGAACATGTGTATCTCGGGGACTCTCGAACTGCACGAGTTCTTGGTAAAAACAAAGAGATTATGTTGAAACTCACATCCTAGCAGCAAGACGCGCTCTTAATGAAATGCTTCATGTGCCTACTATTAGAAATTTGGTTTTGTTTCTTTGTTAGGAAAGGCTGGAGTTAAAGTATCATTTGAATCAGCAAGATTGTAATGACAAAAATAATGTCCTTGTGGGCAAAGGCTATTATGTCGGGTCTGTTTGTACTCAATGTTTCTGATGTTATTAATAAAATTGCATCTTCTTCTGCTATATGATTGATTCTATTGATTTATGGCATACAGGTGGGACATGTTAGTACGAGTTATATTCGTAAAATGCAATCACTTGGTTTAATTTCTGGGTGAATAATGCTATGCGGATAAATGCGAAATGTTGTGAAACTAAATTGACTAAAAGCTGTTTTTGGGTACATCGAATCTGAATTGTGTTAATTGTCTGAAACAGGGGCTTAAGAGCTCAAACTATGACTCGAGGAGTAAAAACGTATGTGACTATGATGGTATTACACAGATACACTAAGGTATATTTGCTTAAATAAAATGAAACTTTTAACATGTTTCGATTATACAAAATGAGAGGTTGAAAACCCGATTAGATAGAAGAAGAATTAAAGAGTTAGATCGATAGAGGTGGCGAATATATTTTATTTAACGACTTTTGTGAACAAGAAGGAATAATTCATGAAATCACTCCTCCATATTCACCCGAATCAAATGGTGTAGTGAACGGAAAAATAGAACTTTAAAAGAAATGATGAATGTTATGCTCATTAGTTCAAAGTCATTGATAATCTTTGGGGTGAAGCTATATTATCTTCATGTCACTTACAAAATAGAATTCCCCTATAAGAAAACCGGAAAGACACCTTATGAATTATGGAGAGGTTATCAACCTAACCTAAAATATTTAAAAGTGTGGGGGTGCCTAGCAAAAGTTATGTTACCCGATCCTAAGAGAAGGAAACAGTTCTAAAACATCCGATTGTCTATTTATTGGTTATGCGATCATAAGGTTTATATCCGGTTTCTTGTTTTGAAAAGTGATGTGCTAGATGTTAATACAATTGTTGAAACAAAAATGTTGAATTCTTTGAACATATTTTTCCTTTGAAAACCGAGATAATTTCTCGTGCACCCCGAATCTCTACTTATGCTTTAATTAATCTCTCGTAAGTTTACTCTCTCATGGCTTTCTTGGTCGGAGGCATCGGGTTTAAATTATAAATTGAGGTTAGCAAAATGTTCACTTTTTTAATTGTAATTTGATAATTTAGTTGGGATTCTTATTAAAAAATTATGATTTCTTAAATAGTTAAATATGTTGCTTCTTCTAAAAAATGTTGCTACTAGCTTTTATTTTTAATTTTTTGCGGTTATGAATTTTAAAAGATGGCCCTCATTTTAATCTTTTCAAAGTTATGTATTTTACTTTAAAGATATGATAAATGATAATATATATTATTATTTTTAGTAGGTATAGTTTGGAATTTCAATTGATTTTTTACTTTATTTTTAAAGAATTGTGTATTTGATTTAGGCAAAAACTTGTATAGACATATGGTCTCATGGACACGCCTATTAGGACGGATCCTATATAAATAGAATCCCTACCCAAACTCGCACTCGAAAAAATCCATGCGTTTTGTGTACACATTTTGTAGGATCTGTGTTGTGAATTTAAAGTCTCTTTGATTTATCGACTATCGCCTAGCTATTTTCAAGAAATCTGGAAACTTTTTTGAGTTTTGCTAAATCCGTATTAGAATAAAACAACTAATTTAAGGGTTGTAATTTTTTATTGTTTATTTTATTTATTTTATTTATTTTTAACTGATTATTTTTGGTGTGGGGGAGGGTGAGAGGGGTTTATTATCATAGTCGATCAAATGCTTATAATTAATATTTTTCTTTTGATATTTAAATCTATGCGAATAAATCAATGAGATGAGTTCGTACTTCGTAGGGTCAATCAATCGTATAGTGTCACCTCTTGGAGGTGAGTTGTGGATTCTATTTCCTTTTAAATAGAAAATACAAATGGAACTATAAATATTTTGATAATACTTAGTCAACTTACGTGTCCAATAGAAAAGTCAACTTCACTCGTTGACTCTGTTTAAATAGTTCTTGGCCTTTTCTTTTCCGGCTAAATTCTTGGCTCGTCTCTTAAAGTATCTAAAATCTTATCTGACCTGTATTAGTTAAAATTTGAAGAATCAAAATGACAAGAACTTTTCAAAACAATAAACTGTTCTGAAACCTTTGCACGATCTGGTTATTTCCTTTGCTATGTGTGCAAAAGGCATGATATGATAATTGATACGTACATTACATAAAGGATAAAGTTGAAAAAAGGCACTTGTGGAAACTATAATTCTTGCAATTCTAGAAAAGAAAAACTCAAAACTAAAAATTCTACTTACTTTTGACTCTTGAGCAGTGTGTAAAAAGTCTTGCTTGCAATGTCGGGTATGTGGCATCATGGTTCTAGCGGTTTGGCGGGATTAGGCGACCTAATCGGAAAAATAATAAGGCGGATGAGGGGGCCTAGCGGCCAGACGGAGACTCAATCGGCGGGGAATAATATATAATAGTACTCTTGAGGCCCCCGAGTTCAAAGAACGATAATAAATTATTCAAAGTTTTGTGCAATTTTTTTAAATAAATGGAAATATATAAAAAAAAAAAAAGAAAATATATGTGTGCAAAAGGCATGATATGATAATTGATACGTACAAAAATGGATGAAGTTGAAAAGGCACTTGAGGCCCTCCGAGTTCAAAGTACGATAATAAATGATCCAAAATCGAAATGTTTAGCGGTCGAATTACGGCGTGGCGTGTGAACGAATATTTTCCATCCTGGACATGCACGGTGTTGCTAATGTAATCGACACAAAACCAAGCCTCGAACCTTCCGATGATCCAAAGGAAATGGAGATGTGGATTTATGCTAACAAGGTTTGTAGCATACGATTATTAGCACTCTTTACTAATGATTTGTTTGATGTCTAATGTTAACAAGGAAGCCGAGGATATTTTGGGAGTCTACGATTTGAAGTGATACCGCTGAAGATCTTCGGAAAACTAAGTTCGTCATCGGAAATTTTTACGATGGGAAATGGTGGATGGGAAGGATATCAAGATACGGATCAACGAGTATCACAAGCTACAAAGAGGAATTGAGGCCGGTTTATCGATCGAGAAGTTGCCAAACTCGTGGAAAGACTACAAAGAACAATTAAAACACAAACACAAACAACTATCTCTTCCGATCTAATTACCCACATTATAATCAAGATACCAACCGGAGGAACTCAAAGTGAGCAAAGGAAAGGAAATAGCTACAACCGCAAACATGGTGCAAGGTAATTTTAATAACAAGAATGTTGAAAATTTCAATCGATCGATTACAAGCCTTCAAAGTGAATAACTCCACCAACTTTAAAAAGAAAGGAAAGCGTTATGTTTGTGGAAAGCTCGGTCATCATGCACATCAAACATAGAAAGAAAAATGGCAACCTCAAAATCGAAATGGAAATCCTCCAAAGCCAAATGCAAATTTGGTGAAGGGGATGATATTGTTGTTGGCAAGTGCTTTCTCAAGTTAATCTTGTGGCGATGTGAAAGAATGGGTGGTAGACTCGGGCTACCAGCACATTTGTGCAAATAGAGAAGCTTTATGTCCTACAATTCTCAGGGAGATGGAGAAGAACATGTGTATCTCGGGTGACTCTCGAACCGCACGGAGTTCTGGTAAAGGCAAAAGTTATGTTGAAACTCACATCCGGCAAGACTCGCTCTTAATGAAGTACTTCATGTGCCTACTATTAGGCAAATTTGGTTTGTTTCTTTGTTAGGAAAGGTCGAGTTAAAGTATCATTTGAATCGACAAGATTGTAATGACAAAAAATAATGTCCTTGTGGGCAAAGGCTATTGAATCGGGTCCTGCTTTGTACTCAATGTTTCCGATGTTATTAATAAAATTGCGATCTTCTTCCGCTTATATGATTGATTCTATTGATTTATGGCATGCTAGATTAGGACATGTTAGTACGAGTTATATTCGTAAAAATGCAATCACTTGGTTTAATTTTCGGAATGAATAATACTTGTCCGAATAAATGCGAAATATGTTGTGAAGCTAAATTGACTAAGAAAACTTGTTTTTCGGTACATCGAGAATCAATTGCTTAGTCTAATTCATACCGACTTAGGAGACTTGAAACAAAACTATGACTCGAGGAGGTAAAAACTATTATGTGACTTTTTATAGATGACTATTCTGATACACTAAGGTATATTTGCTTAGAAATAAAGACTAAGCTTTTAACATGTTTCGATTATACAAACGTCGCAGGTTGAAAACCATTAGATAAGAAGATTAAAGAGTTAGATCGGATAGAGGTGGCGAATATATTTTATTTAACGACTTTTGTGAACAAGAAGGAATAATTCATGAAATCACTCCTCCATATTCACCCGAATCAAATGGTGTAGCTGAACGGAAAAATAGAACTTTAAAAGAAATGATGAATGTTATGCTCATTAGTTCGTGTGTCAGCCGATAATCTTTGGGGGTGAAGCTATATTATCTTCATGTCACTTACAAAATAGAATTCCTATAAAACCTAGGAAAGACACCTTATGAATTATGGAGAGGTTATCAACCTAACCTAAAATATTTAAAAGTGTGGGGGTGCCTAGCAAAAGTTATGTTACCTGATCCTAAGAGAAGGAAAATAGGTTCTAAAACATCTGATTGTCTATTTATTGGTTATGCTGATCATAGTGCTGCATATCGGTTTCTTGTTTTGAAAAGTGATGTGCTAGATGTTAATACAATTGTTGAAACAAAAAATGTTGAATTCTTTGAACATATTTTTCCTTTGAAAACTGAGATAATTTCTCGTGCACCTGCTGAATCTACTTCTTATGCTTTAATTAATCTCTCTGTGTAAGTTTACTCTCTCATGGCTTTCTTGGCCGGAGGCACTGGTTTAAATTATAAATTGAGGTTAGCAAAATGTTCACTTTTTTAATTGTAATTTGATAATTTAGTTGGGATTCTTATTAAAAAATTATGATTTCTTAAATAGTTAAATATGTTGCTTCTTCTAAAAAAAATGTTGCTACTAGCTTTTATTTTTAATTTTTTGCGGTTATGAATTTTAAAAGATGGCCCTCATTTTAATCTTTTCAAAGTTATGTATTTTACTTTAAAAGATATGATAAATGATAATATATATTATTATTTTTAGTAGGTATAGTTTGGAATTTCAATTGATTTTTTTACTTTATTTTTAAAGAATTGTGTATTTGATTTAAAAAACTTGATAGACATATGGTCTCATGGACACATCTATTAGACGGATCCTATATAAATAGAATCCTACCAAACTCGACCTCGAAAAAATCCATGCGTTTTTGTGTACACATTTTGTAGATCTCGTGTTGTGAATTTAAAGTCTCTCTTTGATTTATCGACTATCGCCTAGCTATTTTCAAGAAAAATCTGGAAACTTTTTTGAGTTTTGCTAAATCAGATAGAATAAAACAACTAATTTAAGGGTTGTAATTTTTTATTGTTTATTTTATTTATTTTATTTATTTTTAACTGATTATTTTTGGTGTGGGGGAGGGTGAGAGGGGGTTTATTATCATAGTCGATCAAATGCTTATAATTAATATTTTTCTTTTGATATTTAAATCTATGCGAATAAATCAATGAGATGAGTTCGTACTTCGTAGGGTCAATCAATCGTATAGTGTCACCTCTGGAGGTGAGTTGTGGATTCTATTTCCTTTTAAATAGAAAATACAAATGGAACTATAAATATTTTGATAATACTTAGTCAACTTACGTCCAATAGAAAAGTCAACTTCACTCGTTGACTCTGTTTAAATAGTTCTTGGCCTTTTCTTTTCCGGCTAAATTTTCGCTCGTCTCTTAAAGTATCTAAAATCTTATCTGACCTGTATTAGTTAAAATTTGAAGAATCAAATGACAAGAACTTTTCAAAACAATAAACTGTTCTGAAACCTTTGCACGATCTGGTTATTTCCTTTGCTATGTGTGCAAAAGGCATGATATGATAATCGATACGCACATTACATAAAGGATAAAGTTTTGAAAAAGGACTTCGACTAAAACTATAATTCTTGCAATTCTAGAAAAGAAAAACTCAAAACTAAAAATTCTACTTACTTTTGACTCTTGGCCGAGTGTTCAAAAAGTCACAATTAGCTAGTCGGATTATTGGTATGGTCAGCGGTTTGGCGTGATTAGCGGGACTCAATCGGAGGAAAAATAATATAAAGTGATGAGAGGGGCTAGCGGCCTGACGGAGACTAATCGAAGCTAGGCGGGGAATAATATATAATAGTACTCTTGAGGCCTCCGAGTTCAAAGAACGATAAATTATTCAAATTATTGTGCAATTTTTTTTTTTTAAATAAATGGAAATATATAAAAAAAAAGAAAATATATGTGCAAAAGGCATGATATGATAATTGATACGTACAAAAATGGATGAAGTTGAAAAAGGCACTTGAGGCCCTCCGAGTTCAAAGTACGATAATAAATGATTCAAGACTTTGTGCAATTTAATATTTCATTGCTCTAACAAGAGATTTTCCTCCCTTCACGTGCATAAAATATTTTGTAATGGGTGAGGATGTGAAGATGAGATTTGAACTCTAGACCTCTTTTTAGTGTAGTTGTGATGTCATATGGAATAACCAATTTAAGAGATTAAAGATGTAGTGGGCAATATTTAATTACTCTAATAGTCTTGTATTTCATCCTTTTAAAACCGCTTAAACAACACATGCCCTATATCACGTTGTAAATAAGTACCCTTTAAGAGCATCTCCAAAGAAGCCAAAGTGACGATCCAATGCCAAATTTATTATCTGAAAGAATACGCCAACCTCGGGCGCTATTTGATGAATTATATAGTGTTGCGACTTGCACTCTTTTTTTGTCTTTTGTTTGTTTTCATTAATTACATAAGTTTTGGTATATTTATGTATGCAACATAATGTTATTTATTATCCTAATTTATATATATTTAATTTTTTGTAAATAATGTTGATAAAATTTAATTATTTGAATTTATAATCTCATTTTAATATAAATTGTAAAATATAAAATTTAATTCATATTATAATAAATAAAAATTACATATGTATTTATTTGTAAATTGATAAAAATCAAAATCAAATGAATAAATTATAGAATATTATGGAATGTTTTTTATTTTAATTTTGTATTATTTCATTAAATTTTATATATTGTTTTAAATTTGATAATTTTAAAAAAAAAACTTAATATTATATTAAATAACTTACATATGTAATCGTTTTATTAATTATAAAGTGACAAAAATCAATATTAAATGAATAAAATAAGGAATCTTATCAATGTCTTCTTTTTTAGTGCGAAAGTAGTGTAAATCAAAGAAGATAAAATGATGATTTTGCACCAAAATAGTGTAAAATTTTACACTTCAAAATGTGAAAACTCTTTGGAGATGGTCTAAGTTGATTTTTCTCATTAAAACTCCACCTTCACACAAAAATTTGCAACTCACTCTCGAATAATAGGACATTCAAACTAAATCTAGAATATTTTCGAAACAAATATTTGTTGTACCCAGCCTAATGCGGTACATACATTACCTTGATGAAAATAAGAACAACAAGTGTGGATGCACGCCCAACCTAAAAGTTCGGCCCACACTGACGTGTTCGACTTGAACGTCCCACTTTGCAATGCAGTGAATATTAAGGGTTTTTGAGGATCTCGGTCGCGTCTACCCGAGTTATAAAGTTGAACTCACGCCCCATTTTGGTGGGATACTTAAGCAGAGAAGTTAGATCACCATTAATCCGTACGCAGTTAATGGCCATCAAAGAACATATTCAAAATCATATGTCGATTCGACACATTTTTCCCTTACCTTCAAGAGATGGGATCTTCTATTCCAAGATGGTGTTTCACTTTCTATTCCATTGCACCTGATGATCGACACGTGTGTGTGTAAGTTACCATATTAATTTCTGAGTATAAATCATGCTAAATTGTGGTTTTAATATGGTAACTTAAGTAATAATACTGCCAATTCATCCTCGCGCGAAATATAAGCATTTCTAAACACGACCTCAGAATCGGGGTAATCTCATCCGGCCTTAGGATTAATCGGGCAATACTTTCTAGTAATGATTAATGTTATAAATTTAGGAAAGAGGTTGACTAATCCTTGTATTCAAATCATTTGGGTTAAGATTTATCGCTTCAAAGCTAATAAAAACAAAAACATATACAATCACAAAGCTTAATTAGACTGCCACTTCTGCTTTAATAATCCCATAGCTCGGCCCGTTTCATGGTGCTCGGGTTCCTCCAAATTGTGAACCGAACTACTTCTGCCTGGCTTCAATCTAACATACTCATACTCTGGCTCCTGGCCGAGTTAAACCTAACCTTTTTTGTTTTTAATTTTGTTTAGAAAATATTAGCAATTTAGTTTAAAATAAAAGTTAAAAAAAGGAAAAAATACAGTGTACTTTATCCAAAATATTTCCAATTCTGAGCTAAACGCTTGCCTCATCGCAACAAATTTCGAACGATACGCCAAAACCTCTTTCGCTGATTTATCGGCGATCAGATAAGCGTCGAAGTCTTTATACCACCATTTCAAAATATCAAAGTCTTCAATATTTGTTTCACTAAACTCGAAGTTATTAGCTAACAATTCTCGTTTCACACTGAACAGTATTAACCCCTGACGTTTACTTTTTCCCTAAGTAATCAAGTAGCAACATTAAAATTATCATAATAAACATTTTGCATTTCTTCTAGAACGTATTTATCAAAACAAGATTACGGCTTTAACCTTTAAAAAACGGTTCCATCACTGCCCATATACTCGCTCTAACCGACGGTTCCACTCGCTTTTTGAGATTTCCAGAACGAACTCGCCACACCGTTCGGCATTCGTTTTGAAACCGTTGATCATTTACACGCTTATAACCGCCACCACGCATGGTTCCGATTTGGAACCCGACGGTTCCATTTGGCCACCCTTAGCGGAATGCGCAGTTGTCTGCAACTGGAACGAAGTACAACATG